>JALPQI010013747.1:0-12505 GCA_025490895.1 Thaumatotibia leucotreta | reverse complement strand
TACTTTGCTACGCGAGTCTGCTCTAAAAATAAGCCGGGAATTCCATCTTTTCACCCTAGGCAAAGATAGGTATTCTAGGCGAAGACACAAGACTCGACGGTACATTTTAGGTTTGTTTGACAATACAGTCATAGATATATGTATCTGCGCGGTGCGCAAAAATATCTAACCATGCCATGACAATAGACGCGGGTGCTTAGCCAAGTTGCCAATCGCTAGCGCTTAATCGTCAATCGCAAACGAAAGACAGCTAACTGTCTTTGTCGCACTAATATGAAAGAGTGACAGAGAGGGAAAACTACGCTACGTTACCAAGCGCTAGCGATTGGCAACTTCAACATCCTGCTCAGATATTTGTGAGCACCCTAGATAATCCGATATATCTGATGACTATTGTACAAGATTTTTGACACGTTTTTGTTCAAAGTAGTGACGCATTCAATATAAACACCCTTCCTGATTGACAGTCACAGGTTGATATAAACATTTCGGGACAGTTTCACAATTAAAATGAATACAGATCTGACATATAGAATAAATTAGGACCTTACAAAATACTGGAATTCAAAGCTAAATCGAAGTCACACTCAATTTATTACAATACTCATTAAACACACTATTTTAGTAAGAAGAAAATTCTTAACTATCGACCGACACAGACCGGAAGTCGAACAAAAGAGATGTAAAAAAAGTAATGCTACCGGAATTAACATCTATTACACGTATAGCTGAAGGGTATTGATTATTATAGTTGAACCCAAATATGCTTCTAATTTGACGACTGAATAAGATTTTCGTAGACGGTTTCATAAAACATGCTAGTCGGTTTTCATGGCAGTTGCCGAATATAAAGACTTTTCATTCCAATTTATCTTAACTTTCAGTGGCATTCCCTAATGTAAATAAATTATTCAATACTTCAATATGCTATCATCAAAAATTAGCTATCAAATCGGAAGCATTTTTTTATCTGTTATAATCGACACTCTTCGGCATAAATTTTACACACCGCATTTTTGCTTATTTTAAAAGTCGCGGTCGGGAGGCATAGACAAGTAAACCTAGACGTCGAAGTGAACGAGCCTTCATTCACATCTAGTAGCAAGATTTGGTAGCTGGCTTCAAAACGGGACATTATTCCAACTCTAAACTGGCTACAAAATGGGAATTTGGAAGTCCGAAGAAGGTAGTTTAGAAGTAGTAAGCGTATTGTGGGTAGATTTAAGGGCGTATCTTTGTTTGTAATCACAGGCGATGTCCTCTGAAAAATATAGCCTAAAAAGTGACAGATTTACCGTCCTAAACATACACGCAATAACTATCAATAGTTTTTAGATTCTCCTGCAAATTAAATATGTGTAAATTGAATTCCTTGCAACTAACTAATCCTGAAATTGTGAATTTGATCCTATTGTAAAAGTTGTTCAATATGACCTATGCCATTCACCAGTATTTAATTTACGGGCGAATCGAGTAAACTGTTGATTTTATGTAAACTGACATTTAAAAACTATAGTTCGGCCAGGATTTGTCTATGACGCATAGTCAGAGAGAACTAACTTTTTATGCTAATACTGCCATCCCATAAACAGGGATGGATATACTTTTTCAGGTTTCTACTAACAGACAAACTGGGGGGTACCATGACGTCTTAAATGTGATTCAGTTTAGGTTCGGCTTGTCAGCTTTTGACAGTTATTCTATAGGACTGACATATCGTGATTCAGATTAGGTCCTAAACTGAATCGCATTACTGCCCTGCTAAGCATAATAGCGATATCTAAAAATAAAATTTAATGCAAACATGCACCTTAAATTGACCATAGTTATGCAGAAAACTACCAAATTTAGATTTTTTTACAATCTGACTTAAGCTTTAACACATTAATTTTGCAATGACAAAAAAATCGAAGTTTGTCGTTTTCTGTATAACTACGGTCAATTCTATAGCTGACGATTCCGTTTCCAAATGCCTCTATTTTTGAGACATCGCTATTTCGCTTAGCAGGGCAGATTATTAGATCGTGGTAGCCTGCAGAGTTGGGCAAAAAGTAATATGATTACTTCTGTATATTACATTTGTTTGTGTATTTTGTAATATATATTAGTACACATACAAAAGTAATCGGAAGGAATAATCATATTACTTTTTGCCCAACTCTGGTAGCCTGGTTTGCCAGACTAGTTATTGGGTCAAACGCAAACCCATGTTCGGAGTCTTTCCGGTGGACAATCTAAAAGTTAAGGCCTATAAAGCTTGATTTTCTTATGTAAGCCTAATATTCATTAAGACGTCCTCCTTTTCCATTGCTTTGTATGATAAAAATCATTACATCCTATCCACAGGCTGTTAACTATCGACCACAGGAAAGAAAAAGTGCGTGTTCAGCTGAACTGTAGAGCCCCTCTTTCCTGTGGCCAATAGTAAGCAACTGGGAGGAGTGTAGTCGTGATTTATATCATACAATTCAATAGGAAAGGAGTGCCTTTAAATGACAATAAGGGTTTAATAAGATAATCACCAAATTAAAAATTTAAAAAACCGACTTCAACCGGTTTCTCCAAGATTCCCGATTTGTTTCCATCATTGGTTTCCTCAAATCTTACTTTCTGAATGCACATTCTTGTAAATGAATGAAAATTACCAAAAGCGCCATACAAGAGATCCCTCGATTTCTCCAAGATCCCATCATCAGACCGCAACTTGGTGCCAACGGGACCATCTCGGGGTAATACACGTTCGATCACAAAAAGAAATTTTAAAATCGGTTCACTATTCTCGGAGATATCAGGTAACATACATACAACAAAAAAAAAAAAAATTCAGTCGAATTGAGAACCTCCTCCTTTTTTGAAGTCGGTTAAAAATTAACTCTCATAGCCCTTAACTTTTAAAATGTCCACCGGAAAGACTCGTAACATGATTTTAAGTTTGAGCCTATTATGGTTATGCGATTGGCGGCAGTAGGGATCCATCGTCAGGTTTACTTGTCTAGGCGTGAGTTGCGGCCTCGGCCCCGGCCGGGCGTGACTCATTTCTTCTTCTTCTTGTGTTTCTGCGCGTCGGGCGTGTGGTCGGCCTTGCGTTTGGCGGCGCCTTTGGCGGCGCTCGGCGTGTTCTGGTTGCCGGCGCCTTTCTTCTTCTTTTCTGCGCGCTCTTTCTCTTCTAGCTCTTGGTTTTCGCGTTCGATTAGTGTGATGAGGGTGTTACATCTGGAAATGGGATAGATGGGGTATTCACATTATTTTTGGTCACATTTTAAGCTAATATTTTTAAATATATGCGAGAGAATTATTTTGATGGAAATTACAGTTGTAATTCCCAAAACCAACAACATTCTCAAAAAGTAATAGAAATGCATATTGAAATTATTGAATCTGATCATATAATCAGATAAAATATGGCGTTGAAAATGTCGGAAAAAAATCGGATTGTATTAAAATTTCGTTTTTTTTTTCAGTTTTTTCGGATTTTTACAGAAATAATCAATGTCGCCGTCGCTGCCACTTCTTTCCATTTATTTCAATTGACTTTTCCTCGATGACATCGCGTTCTCCTGGTATAAGTTAGTAGGACCTAGTTAGGTAGACCTAATTAACATTGGTTTAAAGTTTAATAATAAAAATAATATGTTTGGAAAGTAACGGGATTTAATCCGGAAATTTTCAATGCCAGATAAAACATGACTCGTAGAGAAACGCCGAGTGACACCTCCCTGGTTCTTGATAGACGTGTGTACGTACGGCAGTGTATGTAACATACCTCCGCTGTAGCTCGACGGCGGTCCGCGACTTGAGGAACCAGTCGAAGCGGAACTGCGGCGCCGCGTGCACGGCCGCTCGCAGCTCCTCGTACACGTTCTCCTTGTCGAAGCCCAGCTTGTGCAGCATGCACACCAGGAACCTGCCACGATAGTACCTCCGCTGTAGCTCGACGGCGGTCCGCGACTTGAGGAACCAGTCGAAGCGGAACTGCGGCGCCGCGTGCACGGCCGCTCGCAGCTCCTCGTACACGTTCTCCTTGTCGAAGCCCAGCTTGTGCAGCATGCACACCAGGGACCTGTCACGATAGTACCTCCGCTGTAGCTCGACGGCGGTCCGCGACTTGAGGAACCAGTCGAAGCGGAACTGCGGCGCCGCGTGCACGGCCGCTCGCAGCTCCTCGTACACGTTCTCCTTGTCGAAGCCCAGCTTGTGCAGCATGCACACCAGGGACCTGTCACGATAGTACCTCCGCTGTAGCTCGACGGCGGTCCGCGACTTGAGGAACCAGTCGAAGCGGAACTGCGGCGCCGCGTGCACGGCCGCTCGCAGCTCCTCGTACACGTTCTCCTTGTCGAAGCCCAGCTTGTGCAGCATGCACACCAGGAACCTGACACGATACTACATTAGCATACCTGGGATAACTGGGGGCAAGTTATTAGTACATTGTGCATCAAGGGAGGTAAGTACGGAATTACTAACGAGAGTGTTAGAAGCCCGACGCCGTTAGGCGGAGGGCTTTTATGACTCGAGTTAGTATTCCGCTTACCGACCGTGATGCATACAATGTTTTTCATCACACTTGCCAACCAAAAAATAAGTTTTAAGACATAATATTATAAAATTTCGTACTGACATTTCTATTACTCCCTAGGGAATTTCACTTTTCTATTACTCCCGCTACGCGCGCAAGTAATGGCGCGCTTAAACAGCAAGTGTGATGAAAAGGTATTTGATATCGATTAAAAAGATGTGGATATAATTATAATAAAAGATGTGCTTATTGAACATTCTCGATTACAGTACTGAGGTTCGATGTCATAATTTTCTGATATCGGGCCTCTTCAGATAGTAAACACTAGTATGCAGATGTCATTTTAATCAAAATGACAATTTAAATATTGATATTTTAATATTAATTGTATATTATGAAAACTATTTTAAAATAAACGCGTAACTACCCGTTTCAAGTTATTTTTTATTTTAATTGAAGAGTAAGTAGGTAATATTTATTTATACCGAATAACATTTTGATGTTGTCATTCACAGTAACATCGATATATTTTTAGTCGATAAAATATTTTGCTACATCACTTTCGTATAAATGCCCCGAGTTATCCCAGGTATGTACATTAGGCACTGGTCGCACCGCCAGCTATTAAGCATATATCGTCGGTTGACAAGCAAAACTCACTAAGTAACAAATACCTACTTGAAGTAAAGCTCGCATCTCAGTTCTGTTTCAATACTGACATACGAGGTTGCTAAGAGTAGTGACAGTTTTTATAGTGAGTTTTGATTGTCAACCGACGAATTATGAACTATCGGCTATAAACACGAACAAAAGATACGCACACCCGTGTAAATAAAAGAGACACGGCGATACTCGGCCAGCTATCAGCTATCACCGCCAGGCGAGTAACGCCGTGTCTCTTTTTTTTACACGGGAGTGCGTATCTTTTGTTCGTGTTTATAGCCGATAGTTCATAGCTTAGTAGCTCGCGGTGAGACCAGTGCCTAAACTATGAACTATCGGCTACAAACACGAACAAAAGATACGCAATAAATAAAAGAGACACGGCGATACTCGCCCAGCTATCAGCTGTCACCGCCGGGCGAGTATCGCCGTACATAGTGATTTGACCAGTGCCTATACTAAGGAATGAGATAGCGATATTCCCCTCTGATTCCTTAGTATAGCACCGTCCGTACAACTAGCGTAAGAACTCACAGGCCTAAGACTCGGGACCGATTCAAAATATAAAGCCGCGTTTCTACTTAGTGTTCTGAGCGAGCATGCACTTGTTCGTGGGCTGACGAACGAACATTTTGCTATGTGAAAGCCTTTTTTCATCTGCCCAAGAACGAACGAATGGTCGCTCAGGACACTAAGTCGAAACGCGGCTTAACGGTCAACGTAGGTTTTACTCTAACTATAATAAATAGTGTATTTATTTCATTGTTTATATTTGTACTGAAAAGAGTAGGTCGTTTGGCAGTACTCAAACGTAACGTCACTTGTGAGTATTTCATATAAAATTCCATAGTCAGCATCTTTTTTCGAAAAAAGATGCTGATTTGAGTTGCCAGTCATCATGCCTATTATCAACTTTAGGGTACGTTCTAAACTGAAAGCGTTATTGCGTATAGATAACCTGGCGGTAAACAAGTTATTTGATTATGGCTCGATTTCACCAAGCTATTCGAAGAATAATGCTTACTCTCGAATAGTAATGTCAAAATTCCATAGTGATTTGACACCAGTATGGGTGTCCATTAATCACGTCATACTATTTTGACCTACTTTAAGCACACGTGATTTGAAATAAAGAAACTTTTTAGTCAACTGCGGGGTAAATGGAAGTTTTAAAACTCAGTTCAGGGTTTGACATCTGGTTATGTTTAAAAATTAATATTAAAAAAAGTATAGTTAGTTTTTTTTTTTAATCTAGCTATAATGCTGTTCAGCAGAGAGTAACAAAAAATTACTCGTGATTTGTCCGATGACAATTTGGTGATAATTGGTGATTTTTTTCTTGCAGTAGTTTCCCTATACAGTATCTGAGAATAAAAGTTACATAAAATCAAGCGTAAGATGAATATACGATGTGATGTTTACCTGTCCTCCTCTTCAACATAGTTCTTGCCCTTGTTCGTGCCATACGAAATCCGTAGTTGATGAAACGGCGCCCTGTACCGCGCCATTTTAGCGTCCAACGCTTTCTTTATAGAGGCTCTTCGCTGGATCTTCGCTTCTCCGCGCTCGATCTGACCCATTATTCTGTCGATGTCTTGTAACTCGTGGCATCTCTCCCAGAATACTGCAGAGTACTCCATAACCTAAAATAACATATGTATGGATTTTTATTGGACTTATTACTAGTGGTTGGACAATGGGAGCAAAAGTATCAAAACTTGTGAGGCTGACATTTAACAAGACCTTTTAACCGCCGTGAAATTTTCATCGAGCGTGCCCGTATACAAAATTACACCACGCAGATCAGTTTGTATATGAATAGGACAAATTTAGACACATTTTGCCATTGCGTAGTATACAAAATTGCTATCGTAATAAAGACAATATCTTTTTTGTGAAAAAGTTCGTTCAAGAAGCAACCTTATCCATATTTTTCTAGAATTTCTAGACAATCCTCAGACGGTATAAACTTTTATATATTTGTTCCACTGTACTTATTGCGCTTTGTTTGCATCGTGATTATCAGATGTGATTGTACATCAATACTTCAAATAAAAAAAAAAATCGTAATTGAACTTACCTCCTCAGGAGTTTTTCCTTCCACATCTTTAGCAATGTTGTCAATGTCGTCTCTACCATATTTCTCATTAGCCTTAATAAATTGATTGAAATCCCGTTTCGTCCAATTCGTGAAACCTGCAACAAATTCAAAATGTTAAGCGTTGTATTTTTTTTAATGTTAAGGATTGCATTAGGCGACCAATGTATCAAAAAATTCGGTCGTGTTGGTAATAGAAAGAGAATTTGCTGTCACTTTTCATAATAAAGGCTGTCCCAAAAATAACGCAAGATTTGATATCGATGAAAATACTTATTTCTTGTTTAAGTTTCTTATTTCTAGATTTAATCATAAAGTACAAAGAATAGGGTTTAGTATGGTGAATTTCGTTGCTGCAGTGTGAAATCCTCCTCTTCAAACCACGAGCATGCTGACATAGATCTTTGACTATAAATAACCCCATAAAAAATAAACAATTATGTTAAATCGCAATATTTGGGATTCACTGAAATGAACGAAAAACGGTCAGAAAATGGGGTCAAAACCGTTTTACGTCAAGGAGACCAGGGCTGCTGGGCGATTTGCAATTATAATACTTAATCCTATTCTGTATACTTTGGGTGTCAGGAAAAAAAATTGGAATTGGTCGAAAAAAGTATGCTTTTTCATTACATTTAAATCTTGCGTTATTTTTGGGACACCCTATACGAGTCCTAGAGTGTGTTGCACCAAACACTCTTGACAGCCGATTAACATTATATTACTCTCCAGCATATTAGTATGAAACTTCTTATGATTTGCCGATTTTTTGATGTCCTTGGCCGACTGTTTTAATTTAAGTATTGCAGTTCTGATCTCTCTCGTATTATTGATTTTGTAATGGATTACGACTAGTAAACGTTCGTCGAACTGAAGATTGAACTATAAAACGGGCGCGCAAGATCACTGGTACTAAAAAAATATTCTAGAACTTTGTTCGTTTCATGGGAATAGCCTCGGAATATTTTTTTTATCTTAGAAAATAATCCGAAAGTTATGGTTTTAAGAAAAATCTAGAAATATATTGAAAATTAAATACGCGTATTAATTTAGACAGTTGATTGGATCTTGCGAACACTGGTGCCATCTCACCTAGTGGCAGAATAACTAAAACCCTCATTAGTCGTCGATCTTGTATGTGTATAGGTAATTTCACCAGAGTTGAGTTGAATGATTACACACATACATCTAAATAAAGTATTAATTGCAAAAAATATTCTAGTGAGTGAATGAATGACTTAAATGTGATTGCGTAAAAATATTGAAGCAAATCCCTTGAACAAACGTTTTGGCTAATGTTACAGGTAAATTCACAAAAGCTGGCACGAATGGAATGAATGAAATGAATGACATCTGTCATTGTGTATATGATAGTTCTTACTTGTAAAAGAAAATACCGCAGTATGCATGCGAATCTATTTTTAGTTAATATTCCTACTAGCCTACCTGTAAGTGTGCAAAATAAATATTTTTTCATTTTCATTTCATGCAGCCCTGCTATACCACCCTGTATCTACTGTCATTTTGACATCCACACATAGATATACTTTCTGTCACTTACTCGATCCATTCGTGCCAGCTTTGGTGAATTTACCTGTACAGTTGCAACTAGATTTGCTATCAGTACGAAAAAAGAACACTAATTTTAAATTCCCAATGTGTTTACTTGCCATGTTGTGTGCGCGACCTCAACTGTCACGGAAGTATGGGAACATACCCATACTAGTCCGTCAAAGTACCACTCTTGGTCACCAGGGGGAGGAAGTCTGGTATCTTGCCAAACGACTTTTGAAAAACTCAAGCTGATGAAGGTTTATTATCAAAATTAAATTTACAGGCAGAGGCACTCTCCTTTTTAAACGCCCGTGGTGCATTAATAAGTGTACTAAAAAACATATAAAAATTTTAAAACCAAAAGTACAATTCTACAATTTAAATTTACTATTTAACCTACGTCTGCACTGTCGTAGTACGCGTATTCAAAGACCAAAAAGTACTACGTGAAAACTAGGAGGGGGGTCTTGGCATATACTACGCTTGGTCCCAGGGGAGGGGGGGGGGTCAAAAAACGCTTAAAAAAGGGTCACGTAGTATGGGTATGTTCCCTATGTATACCTTGTGTATCCTCGCGCTGGATCTTGGCCGCGTCGGGGCCCAGCTCCGGGTTGTGGGCCACTTTGTAGCTGGAACATCAACTATACCTTGTGTGAGCAGTTGTTCCTTCTCCTGCGCTGGATCTTGGCCGCGTCGGGGCCCAGCTCCGGGTTGTGGGCCACTTTGTAGCTGGAATATCAACTATACCTTGTGTGAGCAGTTGTTCCTTCTCCTGCGCTGGATCTTGGCCGCGTCGGGGCCCAGCTCCGGGTTGTGGGCCACTTTGTAGCTGGAACATCAACTATACCTTGTGTGAGCAGTTGTTCCTTCTCCTGCGCTGGATCTTGGCCGCGTCGGGGCCCAGCTCCGGGTTGTGGGCCACTTTGTAGCTGGAACATCAACTATACCTTGTGTGAGCAGTTGTTCCTTCTCCTGCGCTGGATCTTGGCCGCGTCGGGGCCCAGCTCCGGGTTGTGGGCCACTTTGTAGCTGGAACATCAACTATACCTTGTGTGAGCAGTTGTTCCTTCTCCTGCGCCGGATCTTGGCCGCGTCGGGGCCCAGCTCCGGGTTGTGGGCCACTTTGTAGCTGGAACATCAACTATACCTTGTGTGAGCAGTTGTTCCTTCTCCTGCGCCGGATCTTGGCCGCGTCGGGGCCCAGCTCCGGGTTGTGGGCCACTTTGTAGCTGGAACATCAACTATACCTTGTGTGAGCAGTTGTTCCTTCTCCTGCGCTGGATCTTGGCCGCGTCGGGGCCCAGCTCCGGGTTGTGGGCCACTTTGTAGCTGGAATATCAACTATACCTTGTGTGAGCAGTTGTTCCTTCTCCTGCGCTGGATCTTGGCCGCGTCGGGGCCCAGCTCCGGGTTGCGGGGCACTTTGTAGCTGGAACATCAACTATACCTTGTGTGAGCAGTTGTTCCTTCTCCTGCGCCTCGTTGTCGGCGAGCGCCTCCGCGTCGTCGATCTTGCGCTGCTCCTCGCGCTGGATCTTGGCCGCGTCGGGGCCCAGCTCCGGGTTACGGGGCACTTTGTAGCTGGAATATCAACTATTTTAATACTCGAGACCACAGAATTAGATTTGGATAGAAGAAACAAGTTCATTCATTTGTATGGCGGCCGAGCGTGTCAGATTTTGTACTGAAGTTGTTACTTGCCTATGATTTTAAATATGTTGCCCTTGAGTATTCGTATTTTTTGTGTTGTTGCAATTAATATTACTTAAGGAGGCATTATTAATGTTTTTGTTCACTTCAACTTACAAAATTTAACGCCCGAAAGCTGCAAGCTGCGATTAAAGACGGACAGCTCACTAGATTTTACTGAGTTCATTTGACACGCTAAGTAGATACGTTTGCTTGATCTATGGTATATATGACATCTGTGCTCGAGACCATGTCAAATGCAAAATATGTCGTTCAGACGCTACGTCACCGATTTGTCATGTCGAACCTGGAACCCAAAGACCGAGCCACACTGGCTGCGTATGCGTGGCGTACGTCCAATAGTGAACCTTAATAGACTGATGAAGGTGATGAATGATGATGTAATGATGTTGTATTGAAAGGGGGTGACACTTATTCAGAACCGTTATCGAAAGCCATTTGTATGGTGTGCGATTTTCGTGTTTTAATTGTTCGTAGCACTTGCCCCAGCGTCTACCTTAAGTTACTTTGCGGCAGAAAAATACAATATAAATGAATATCTTGGGATATCTTACAAAAATCAACCTAGTCCCACGGCAATGAAAACTTTGATTTATCAATCACAAGTATCTTGTATTATTGTATGTTGATTGTAATAGATTAACCCTTTTATTCATAAATGTCTACTAACTTAGCAAACCGCTAAGTATTGTTTGTCCCTTTCGGTTTTATAACATAAGACCAACAAACATTACTTAGTGGCTTGCTAAGTGAGGATACGTTTATGAATAAGGCGGTAAGTTTATTTAACGTCGTAAGGCTCATGGCCCCGTAGTACTTATTCACATCGAACAAATTTAACTTCTATTAAATTATAACAGATTTGCATGCATTTATCTTGTAAAAATTTTGAACAAACTAAAATCAACTTTATTGCCCGCTGAGTAGTTAAAAATTACAATGACAAAGGTCATTGGGCGTTTTTGACCCGCTTTATGATTTTTCGCGTACAGAGACCAAACTAGCTTTAAAATAAAGAATTCAATCTCACTTTTCTAAATATGTAGTTTTTCCGTATGTATCAACCGGGGAAAAAAGTTATTCGACTTTTTGTATCCGAAATAGTGTTTTTAATGTTTTTACTTTCAGCATTGTATAATTGCGTAAACGGTTGTGACCTACTTTTCTGGTTTCGCCTTGCAAGAATGGGACTCAGACCACTCAGTAGCACTTACATTTACCTACATTCCTAGGCCTATTTCGTTTGTGTACGCAGTGGGTCATATGCCCGAACAAAATGCCCAATGACCTTTTGGATATTTCTAAGTTAAAATACAGAAATTAATAAGCGTGATGTATTGTGACACTTGTCGACATTTCGCAACCGTTTTTGAAAGCCATTTGAGTGCAATTTGCATATTTTATTTATTCGTAGAACTTACCCCAGCGTCTTCCTGTAATGATATATCTCCTGGTCTAACAGTTCAAAGAGTCTCGGTGGGAAGAACTGGAAGTCTTGCACGATGGGCTGCTTCGGTGGTCGTGGTGCCTGCACGTAAGGAATCGTAAATAGATTGGCTGTAGGGGCTTATGCATAAATCACGCGAGATTCTATGGGGGCGATCAAGGAGGGAGGGGTATAAAGAGATGTCACGTGTATTTTTCTAAAATGAACAAACTAAGAAAAATGGGTTAATGTCAGCCGGAAAAACAAAAGTTGTCCACTCAGTGGTCAAAACTTAACATCTTTTATAAATCTATGTTACGATTTGATTGCATAGGGCTATGGACCGTGGAACCGTGGAACCTAGTTGTATCGTCATTGTTTTATCCCAAAATCAGTACAGGAATTCCTTAACTTTAGGTATGTCTACCGAAAAGACGATAACCTAAATCTGAAAATGACCCAAATATGGAGTGAAATGGAAAAACATCGAGTTTATGTAAACACGTTCTCGCGGTTGAGAGAATTCATTATGTGTATG
>JALPQI010013746.1:0-19419 GCA_025490895.1 Thaumatotibia leucotreta | reverse complement strand
CTTATTTAATACACATGCACCGATACGACGATCGCGAGTAACTTGCCAGTCACATCCGTGGATCACCGACAATATTAAAACAATGATGGAACTTCGTGATTCTGCCTTAAAAAGAGCGCACAGAACAAACATGGAATCGCATCACAAATATTATAAAGAACTCCGTAACTACACCACGGGAGCAATAGAACGTGAAAAAGCAGCTTATTTCACCTTCTACGTCAACAATAATAAAACACAGCCAAAACTGATGTGGAATCATTTAAAAAAATCTGCGATTATAGGCGGCGCCGATATATCTAACATACCCGAGCAATTATGTAATCCGAATGAAATTAATGACTTTTTTCTGACGTTGCCGGGGAATCCTGATACAGATCAAGAAATGCTAAAGTCATTCCATACGCCCCAGGACAGCGCATTTGACATTAAATGTTGTACAGAAGCAGAAGTTAGTAAAATAATTGCCTCAATAAAAACACATGCTAGTGGTCATGATAATATAACCATAGAAATGATCCGTCGGACACTAGATATCACATTGCCTATAATAACGCACATTATTAATTCATCCCTGGAATCGAAGATCTTTCCAGAAACGTGGAAACTAGCCAAGGTTAAACCAATACCTAAGTCCAGCAGAACCGAGGAATATAAAAATTTGCGTCCAATCAGCATCCTTCCTGTTCTGTCTAAAATAATTGAGAGAGTAGTCGGACTGCAACTTTCTAAATACTTAGAGGATAATAATTTACTTCCTAATACACAGTCTGGATTTCGCGGTAGACATGGCACGACAACTGCCTTGGCCAATGTGACAGACGATATAATTGCAGCATCGGACAAGGGTGAAGGTTCAATACTCGTTTTGCTGGATTTCTCTCGGGCATTTGACTGCCTTAATCCTGAACTTTTACTAGCAAAAATGTCGTCTTACGGCGTATCTGCACAGACATGTAAGTGGTTTGAGTCGTTCCTTACAAACCGTAAGCAATTCGTGGAAATACAGAATAATAAAGGAGAGCTGATTCGGTCCGAGATCAGGGCAGTCAGCCGGGGCACGCCGCAAGGTTCGATTATCAGTCCGTTACTTTTTATTCTGTATACGGCAGATCTCACAAAGGCTTTAAGACATTGTGAGGCACATCTGTACGCAGATGACACCCAACTGTACCACTCATTCAAACCAGACGACCTAGATACTGCGGTTAGTAAAGTAAATGAGGATCTCACAGTAGTAGCGGATTGGTCGATAAAAAATAATCTGGTCCTTAACCCGTCCAAATCTCAATTCATAATAATAGGAAACAAGTGGCAACGGACAAAAATTAAAGCACAAAATCCAATAGTCAGTATCAATTCAAATATTATCTCGGAAGTAGAAAACGTAAAAAACCTCGGCCTGAAAATGGACGGAGAGCTCCGCTATATAGAACATGTGAATGTAAATATACGGAACGCCTTCTATAGAATTAAGGTCCTTTATAATATTCGCAAGTACCTATCGGTTAAGGTTAGGGAAACTCTAGTCGAATCTCTAGTTCTATCGCTGTTTAACTATGCCGACATTGTATATGGACCAAGATTACTGGCGACGACCAAAAAGTCCATTCAGCGTGTACAGAATGCCTGTGTGCGCTTCTGCTACGAAGTGCCGAGCAGATCACATATTACTCCAGTCCTAAATGAGTATAAAGTATTAAATATGGAGAATCGTAGGCGACTACATTTAGCATGTACTATCCGAAAACTGTTAGACTTCGAGAAACCGCGCTATCTCTTTGACAAAATAAAATGGGTACAGGATTCACGCAATAGGCAGCTAAGAAAATGCACAAAATTAGTCATTCCACAACACAAATCAACTTTTTTCCGAGGGAGCTTTAAATACGCTGCTAGCAAAATTTGGAATGACCTACCGCCCCCACTACGAGAACCTTTATCATTCTTTAGGTATAAAAAATTAGTACGATCACATTTACAACATTTGCAGAATAATTTGTGACTCCCTCTCAATCCCTCTTTTATCTTTTTTCAGTTTAAAACAACTCATACAATACTACAAGCAAATATAATATAAATGTAATATAAATATAATATAATATGTATATATAAATACACACATAAACACTCACTGATACAGCACAAGGGTGAGCGCGTGTACCGTGTTGGTCACGACCTCCCACGACACAAACTCTACTGGGACCAATCTGAAAATCAGCGCGGATCCAGAATGCCCTGGGCTCTGCACATGCTGAGATTGGGGCCCTTTGCCCACTTGAATATCAATAATATTATTGTATGTAATTTTAAGTTTAGCTATAGGTACATAGATACGTTAGTAGTTGTTCTATTATTAACTAAGTAGTACTTAAGTAAGTCTTAGTTTAAACAGTTTTGATTTTGTATAACTTGATTATTTAAGGTGTGGCAATAAAGATTTATTATTATTATCGGGAAGTTTGATTTTACTCAGCACTAGGCTGGATTTTAACTACATTTACGGGTTATTCACCAAGTAAATGCAGTGAGTGTAATAGGATAGGATGTCATAATTATTTAAGTAGATTGAGGTGAGTTATTTTCCGGGTCTAGCTGCATGAACTTTCTCACAATACGGCAAGTATTTAATATAGCTGCTTTTTGTAAAGTTGTATAAATATATGCTTTCAAGCCTAATAGTTTCAAGCTATGGTGTAAATGTTTTGGGATGACGCCTGTTGTAGATAAGACAATTGGGACAACGTACACTTTCTCTTGTCTCCATATTTATTATTATTATTATTATTGGAGCCTAACGGTTTAGCGCGCGATGACGGCAAAAGGCCCGACGGTCTTACTCTCGTGCCGTGGGAGAAGGGACGGCCTCTAATTTGGGACGCAACTTGTGTGGACACCCTTGCGCCGTCCCACCTCAATGCATCGTCTTTGAGAGCAGGCAGTGCCGCCACTAATGCCGAAGTCGCAAAACGCCGAAAATACGCATGTTTAGGTGACGCATACGTATTTTCGGCTTTTGCCGTTGAGACTCTAGGTCCTTGGGGACCAGAGGCCCTAAAACTTTTTACAAAACTGAGGTCGTTGCTCATCCGTTCCACCGGCGACCCTAGGGCTGGCTCGTTCCTCGCTCAACGTATAGGCATTGCCATTCAGCGAGGTAACGCAGCCAGCCTGATGGGCACTTTACCAAATGGGAGTGGCATTGGGGATATCTGTAAATATAGTTCAGACCTTTAGTTTAAGGTAGTTTTATAAGATTTATTGTAGTTTTTTATTTTATTTAGTTTTTTTTTTGCAATTAGATGTAATTTTATATTATTGTTTAAGGGTCACTACATACCTACCTATAAAAGAAAAAAATATGACGAAAATATCCTTAAGTAAGCAAGTTAGATAAATATCATCTCTTAAACTTAAGCAATTTCAAAAGAATGTCTCATATCAGGGTTGATAATAAGCGCGCCCCAGCACTTATCCATAATTGACACCATTTCACCCTAAGTGCCCCGTATGGACTAAAAGGACTCGGAGATTTGCGAAGGCTTATGCTCTGATTTCATTTGACGCGGTCGTCACGTACCGTGTGAAGTGGCTTCGGATTTTTGCGGAATAAAATTGGTAATGGACTGGAAAGGTTTGAGCGTAGTTTATGGGGATTTTTGGGTGACCGGTTGGAGTGATTTTGGTTGATTTAATGGAATGTTACGACTTCTTCAACTTTTTTATGTGCGGTTGAAGGACAAATGTAAAAATATATCAATTTATCACGTGTAGTAAAAAGTTATTCAAGTTTAATAATCTTCTCTTCAATAATATTCTTATCTATGACGTATGAAATAATTTTGAGCCGTTTGAGGGCATACATAATTTAGTAAGTACGGTAAGTATTTTGGCAAAGAGGAAAGATTGAAAAATTGCATAGGTAGGTACCTATCTATAGTAGACATTACCATTTAAAAAATATAGGTACTCTTTCATAATAAATAAATGCTACTGAGATTACTGGTACACTGAATCACTATTTTTTGTCATGCCTTCTGATGCGATTGCAGCTTAACTACCTACGTAATGAATGCAGCACACTTCGTGTCTAGTTGTACATTGGCACGGCTTCTATTACTCGAATGAAAACATATGAAAATTACTAATGTACATATTGGTAGTTAAGTAAGTTAATTATGATTCCCACAATGTAGTAACAGACGTGCTTACCATAGAAAAAAATAACTACGAAAGACTGGTTGCCGCGGGATTCGAGCTCGGATCCTCTGGATTGCCGGTCCAACGTGCTTCCAATTACACCAGACGACCTTCTGTCAATTACAGATCACTGCGAATTCAGTCTATGGCAGCGGTCGGCAACAGGCGGCCCGCGGGCCGCATGCGGCCCGCGAAGGGGTCACTTGCGGCCCGCGGACCTCCTTGACTATTTTGTATATCATGTATGTTAAAATCACGAACCTCATCGAAGGTCATTCACATTAAAAGAAAAAAAGGGAAAAAAGTGTAAGTGTGAAAAAAGGTACAATTCAAATAATAAATAATTGAAAATCGCAATGCAATTTATCTTTGCGCCCGGCGGCAATCCTGCCTCTTATATTTCAAAAAATAAACATGCGTTTTTCGACGTATAGCCGTGAAAGTAAATTAATTCGTCTACCTTATCTTTGAACGTTAATTTTGTATCGGGTTTCAGAGGCGAAATAAAAGAATTTCTTAAAATATGAACATTTGAACAATGTCCGATGTAGTCATGACATGCTCGGCCTCGCGGGCTGTCGCGCGTCTGTCGGACGCTCCGGGCCTTCAGCCTTCGCAAGGGATCCAACCGAACCGTCGGGTCTCCGGCCCTCCAGTTCGCTTGTTAAGACAGTTCGGTAGGGCAGTTGTATCGCCAGGGCTCGACCGTGACGCTCCGGGCCTTTGGCCCTACCCGCAGCTCGGCCTTCGGCCCTCTGGCTGGGTTTATTTAGCTACTAGGGTAGTTGAACACTTGGTAGCTAAATTTTCTCGGAGCTCGGTATTCGGCCTCGCTTTAGATAACTTAGAGGTGAAGTGCTTGGGGTGAAGCTCCGGGCTTTCAGCCGCCCACCCTGAAGCTCGCCCTTCGGGCTCGCTTAACATAGATTTACATCGGTTCGGGCAATGTTCCGTCCCTTCCGCAGCGAGGCCTTCAACCGCGCCCAAAATTACTAGGGTTCGGGGACGCGAAGTGAAGTTCCGGGCATTTGGCCATCCGCAAGGTCGGTCTACGGTCTCCCGACCTGAAAGCGCGCCCTTTGGGCTCGCTTAATTTACTCGGGATTTTGGATTTTTGTTCCTGGGCGCCGTCATCTTGAATTTTTAAATTTTTTTTTCAGGGTATTACTCCTGGCCCACATAATGCCTGTATGCCAAATTTACTTGATCTACCTACCTCTCTAAATCTACCTAAGTACGGCAGTTGTACCACATGGGCTCGATCGTTACGCTCCGGACCTCCGGCCATACGCGGAGCTCGGCTTTCGGCCCTCTGGCTGGGTTTATTTAACTACTGGGCCTACTGGGGTATAGTTGAACGCTTGGTAGCTAAATTTTCTCGGAGCTCGGCCTACGGCCTCGCTTTAAATTACTTAGGATTGGCATGCTTGGGATTTCGGCTTTTTGTTCCGAGGCGCCGTCATCTTGAATTCTTTCCATAATTTTTTCAGGGTATCACTCCTGGCCCACATAGTGCTTGTATGCCAAATTTCAGCGGGATCGGATTATTATTTTAAAAGTTTCATGTAAATGCCTTTTTGTCCAATAAATACAAAAACAATTTTTGAATATGGCGAGTCCAAAAGTCACGCACTCGAATTCCAGTTTCCAATCCTATCGGATAAAATTAAAAAATATAAAAAATTGTCGATAAGATGTTATTTGCATAAGCACATATATTGCTAATGACAACCGATAATGTGAGTATTTTTTTCGAAAAAAACCTACATATTAACAAAGTGCGGCCCGCGTCAATTTCGTTAACTGCTATGTGGCCCTTGGATGCTAAAAGGTTGCCGACCCCTGGTCTATGGTATTGCAAAACTAATCACTAGCGACGTAGCTACAATACAAATTTGTTTATAATTAACCGAATTGATATAGATTTTACTTATGATTTTTAACTTTACACTGTTAGACATTCAGGGGGTGTGTATTCATAAACGTCTGCTAACTTATTAGATAGCCGCTAAGGGAACATACCCATACTACGTGACCCTTTTTTAAGCGTTCTTTGACCCCCTACCCCCCCCCCCCCCCTAAACAGGTCACGTAGTATGGGTATGTTCCCTAAGTATTGTTTGTACCTTGCGGTCTTATCAATATGTCCATAAGATTGAAAGGGACCGACAATACTAAGCAGCTTGTAAAAGTTGAGAGACTTCTATGAATAAAGGGATAAAATTTTTACCTACATGTCTTGGGGCAGGCATCGGATACGCGGTGGTGCTGATAGCGTTCTACGTGGACTTCTACTACAACGTGATCATCGCGTGGGCGCTGCGGTTCTTCTTCGCCTCCTTCACCACCATGCTGCCCTGGACCAACTGCGACAACGAGTGGAACACGCCGGCTTGTAAACCGGTAAGCTTGTACCATTTTGTAATTTGTACCTATACCTCGACTAGTGAAATTTTCCTTTACCGTGTAACTAACAGCCCGCACCTAAAAGACACAATTCGATAACAACAACGTATAAGGTACAAAGTGCTCAAGGTTTGTTTAAAAATTTTGAACGCTTCGGACGCTACGATATATCTGATGGCGATGGTACAGTCGACGTCAAAGATATCGTTACGGCTTAAGTGCCAAATATATATTTACACGGCTTTATTATCTTCACATTAACGTCGTGTAAATATATTTTTGGCTCCTAAATCGTAATTATATCTTTGACGTCGACGTAGGTACGTTGTTGCCGTCGAGTTTCGTAAATAAACGTGTGTAACTTATTTTTAATGTATCTACGTAATATATATAGGACTAAGTATTAGCCGCATGAGTGCATGCAAAACTTGAATTGATTAATTTACTTTGCTCTATCCATTTTCGCAGTCGGCTGCACATGTAGGGTACGACTGGCTGCAAAAATGTATACCAAATTTATGATTGAGTTCATGTCATTATAGCACCAACAGTACAGGGAGCCGTGGTTGCCTACGAGTACGTTCATTGTCACAAATTAGATCAAGCGTACTTATGCGACAAAATCCTGATTAGGTTGTTTACTTATTCGATTTTGAATTGAACAGTAACTTTAACGATTCCAAGTTTGGCTTTCAATGTCATATGCACAATAGGTAAAGTCCATTTCAAATACGAAGGCCCGATTCCACTTAACAAAATCATTAGGCGTCAACAATATGATCAGTGATAATAAAAGACACCTGGCCAGGCCCTCTTGTGGCGTGATATTTTTTCATGCATCGGTATACCACACGTGCCAATTTGTAGTGGACCAATTAAATGATTCAAGTTTCGAGTGGCATCGGGCCTTCGTGTTTGAAATGGACTATACTACTAATGTGTTCTCTGGCGGCAGTTCTCAGCGTTCCTGCATCAGCCGAACAGCAACCAGTCCAAACATAACACCACCCTGGTGGCTGCAACCACTCCCTTCACTTCGGCGGCTTCTGAGTACTTCAAGTGAGTTCTCGACATGACTTTGCTAACTTTTTATTTCTATAAGACCCGTATTTGTTGGAAGATCTGTGATCTTGGGAGCATCAAAAATATCTTTGAAGTTAGTAGAAAATGCTACCTTCTTCAATTTGAAACTTCTGCCTTCTGTTATAGCCGGGCTATACTGGAGCTCCAAGGCAGCGAAGGCCTCCACGACCTGGGCGCGATCAAGTGGGACATGGCTCTGTGCTTGTTGGCGGTCTACATCATCTGCTACTTCTCACTTTGGAAGGGCATCAGCACTTCTGGCAAGGTCAAGACTTAGAACCGTATAAAACAGAATATAAATACCTTTTGTTCGCATAGCCTTTTGCTCTAAAATTCACAGGTGTGGTCATAAAATTTTACTAAAGACCTTAAAACTAGAAATTCACCCCATTCTGTCCGCCGCTTTAATTTCGCAAGCAATGTGGCAGTACAATCATTACCTAATAAAAAAGCTAAATGTAAATTGTCTTTAAGATATTCAGACAGTCCTTATATTCACCTGTCCACAACTTCACACAGAACAATTTTTACTTAGGAAATTCGCACAAACAAATGTCCAAATTGACCAACCATATTTTTTTCGTAGGTGGTTTGGTTTACGGCATTGTTTCCATACGCGGTACTACTTATTCTTCTGGTACGTGGCATCACTCTTCCTGGCTCGGCGGACGGCATTCGGTACTATCTCAGTCCCAACTTCGAGGCTATCACACAACCTCAGGTATTGAAAATGGTCCTTAGATTTTAATATAGGTATTATTAGATGGGTAGTTTAGGTACGTATTAAGTGCGGGTTGCACTAATCACTCTTGACAGGCCGATCAATATTATCCAGCGGATTACAATTAAACTTCGCATCGCATACAATAAACTTTTGGGAGCAGTTTGATGCAGCCTAACCAAATCTACTTACTCGAGTGGAGACCACGGCTAGGCAAACGCAGCGTAGGACGTCCACCCACAAGATGGACAGACGACCTTATGAAGGTCGCCGGGACACGCTGGATGCAGGTCGCATCTAACCGGTACATGTGGAGGTCCAGAGGGGAGGCCTATGTTCAGCAGTGGACGTCTTATGGCTGAGATGATGAACCAAATCTATTAAGGAAGGAAAAAACTGTAACTCTACTCGTTAGAACTCTTTCAAAATCTTGGTTTTACTGGAATTAATTTATTACTGTTTTTAATTTTATAGATGGTATTGGTGCGAGTGGATTTTAGTTTTAATTAATTAATTTTTTGCCTAACTTCTATTCGTACTACTCTAAAACAAAATACACGTCTTAATTTTATAAACGTGTACAACTCTGTAGACGTTTCATTAGTTGCCGTGATATTAACTTGGATTTATGTGAATAATGCGGCGGTAGCTACTATGTCTACTGTTGTATTGACTACGTTTTGTCAATAGGTATGGGTGGACGCGGCAACTCAAGTATTCTTCTCTCTCGGACCTGGTTTCGGTGTTCTCTTGGCATATGCTTCATACAATAAGTACCATAACAACGTTTACAAGTAAGTTTTAGGATTTTTAAGTACTTAATAATTATTTAATATCATCAATCATCATGATGTGTGACGTAGTAGCTACTATGGAAGCTTCCTTATCCCCTTTGTATGTAAAATATACCTTGAAAAGAAAATTCATCAATCACATTGGTGACGGTCTGACGGATGTCCTGTCAAGTCATCTTCTATACTTATGTTACATTTCACTTCTAATGTATTAAGTACATCCATATGTACTTATGTTAAATTTCACATATTGGTGAGTGGAATTACCTATACCATACTTCTATTTTGCCAACAGAGACGCCCTTCTAACAAGCGTGATAAATTCTGGCACATCATTCGTCGCTGGCTTCGTCATCTTCAGCGTTCTGGGCTACATGGCGAACGTTTCTGGCAGACATATTGAGGACGTGGCGACTGAGGGACCGGGGCTCGTATTTGTGGTATACCCGGCCGCTATAGCAACTATGCCCGGTTCCACCTTCTGGGCGCTGATATTCTTTATGATGCTGCTTACTCTTGGACTGGATAGCTCTGTAAGTTGAGTAGAAATAGTTCTTTAAGGTAGGTAGAAATAAGTTGTCTTGAACGTGTCACTTTTTTTCCTATGGCTTTTGTGTACTCTACCTACTTCAGAGATTAACAGTTTTTAGTATTCTACTGCTTCTTGGGTAAGAGTATAAAAATCTTCCATTTGCTCGGGGTATTTGGTTAGGGGACAGGCAAACACCATATGATGGAAACTGACTTGCCAAGATTGCCGAGATTATATTGCAATTCGGTTAGTTTCTGACGTTTCTGAAGTATGTCTTCAAGTGTGATAGCGAACTTAGTGGAAGTACCTAATTATACTTTTAGCTACATGAGACAGAATCTTAGCAATGCTGATGAAAAGAGTGAAATCGGTAAATTTTATTTCCTTTTTTACAGTTTGGCGGTTCTGAGGCAATAATAACAGCACTGAGCGATGAGTTTCCACCGATCGGACGGCACCGCGAGATCTTCGTGGCCTGTCTGTTCACGCTGTACTTCTTCGTGGGGCTGGCTTCATGCACCAAGGGCGGATTCTACTTCTTCCAGCTATTGGACCGCTATGCCGCCGGGTACTCCATTCTGGTGGCGGTCTTCTTTGAGGCTATAGCTGTTTCTTGGATTTATGGTGAGAATATTTGACTAAGATTTGTCTCTTTCGTGCAGTCAGAGAGAATTATACTGGCTTTTTCTTATGCTAATATTGCAATCCCAAAAAGAGGGAGGGATATACTTTATCTAGTTTCTACGAACTGACTAACTAGTTTGCTAGACTATAGTCCCGAGCTCGTTTGAGCCCAGCTCTTTTTCAACGTCTACTATGTGTAGTATTGCATCTTTTAGCAAGAAAGCCCTAGAAAAGTGGTAAATTTAGTTTTTTAATAATAATTTTTCGACTGCTGTATTCGAATTCAAAAAATGTAAATTTGATATTTTATTGATACCATCATCAATATCGTCGCTTTCTGACCGAGTTCGGCCACGGCGACCGGTTGAACTGACTACTGAGAGCGTCGGTCGTGTGCTCTCATGTGACTGAGGTAGCCTCTTTTTGCAACAAATGTGCGACTACATTTGCTGCAAGTCAGCACTCCACCTACGTAGTACACGTAGTTATTGATACACGTAGTAGTTGAATCAAGGTAATATTTCCTAAGTTGTAATTTCGTGCCTATTATTATTCCGTGCCTATATATAATGTCCGGAATCCTAAGCACTTTGGCCTTACATAAATCCACCATCACGAATCCTGCAATTGCTGTTATACCTCATTAGCAACTGCTCGAGGCTATACAATCTATACGTATTATTTTCCAGGCACCGAACGCTTTTGCGAAGACATCCGCGACATGATCGGCTTCCGACCAGGCCTCTACTGGCGCGTGTGCTGGCGCTTCGCTGCTCCCATCTTCCTGCTCTTCATCACCGTGTACGGACTCCTGGACTACGAGCCGCTGCGATATGAGGACTACGTGTACCCCGGATGGGCTAACGCGCTGGGGTGGGCTATTGCAGGCTCGAGCGTGTTATGCATACCGACCGTGGCGATTTTTAAGATTCTCACAGCTAAAGGCAGCTTTGTAGAGGTATGTCATCACTCATCACTCTTTTAATTCTTCTTAGTTTTCGTCGCGCCGTCTTACTGCTCCTTGTTACTGTATACGGACTTCTGGACTAAGAACCTTTGCGAAATGAGAACTAGATATACCCTGGCTGGGACGATCAACTGCGGCGATTGCGATGCGGTTTGCATTTTATAATAGTTACCCCTGTTAATTATTCTTCGATTTATGATTTTCAGATTTAGGCCGGCCTTATACATCCGGAATCAGAATATGAATTAATACTGTATAAGGCCGGCCTTAATATCACGCTAAGTGAAGATTAGTGTTTTCTTCGGTTACCGCGAGGATTACTCATGAAATAAAACTATGAAAACCTATTTCCTCCATTGTCAGTCATCCGCAGACCACGAACCCTGTAAAGTGTTCGAAATGTCGGAATGAAGTTAAAATTAGTTAATATACGCGAGTTTATCCGTTTTCATAGTTTTATTTCATGAAGATTAGTGATGGATGAACGGAAACTGAAAATCGTTCATTATTAGGTTCACTCTAGTTCTCCCATGTCCACTTTAGATTTATGGATATTAATTATGGAATATGCATGTTTAAACTAGATACCTATTTATAGTATTACAATTAAACATGTCATCATGATCAGATTACCTTCTGTTCCTGAAATTATTTTGAGTGCATTAAAAACAATAGTTCCATGTCGATTTTGACCAGCTTTCAAAATGCAAGGAACAACTTCTACTTCTGTAACCATAGATCAACCCATTTAACCAAGCCTCATGTCCAGCGCATCCGCACCCTCACCACCCCGTACGCGGACACCGAAGCCCGGAGCGCCACCAACGGCATGGTGGTGTCCGAGAGTGGCGGCGTGCGGCTCGCCTCCGCCGCGCCATCGCCCACCACCCCCCCTGCGACCACCCCCACGGCGGGCCCCGCGCTCGTCTGAGCCCAGCTCTCCTTCGACGTCTACTATGTATAACGCCTTTTTTAGCAAGGTTCTAGAAAATCGGGGCTTAATTTCCAGGATGTCAGACCAAGTTGGCAATCGCTACCTCTCAGTGTCGTAGTTTTCTCTCTCCCTCTCACTAGTTTTTTTATCAATACGTTTCGTTTACGACTGGGAGTTAGGGATTGGCATCTTAGGCACCTGATCGAATATTGCCTGGATTAAGGATGCTTTTTTGTAGTTGCTTAAGTATATTAATTTTGCTGGCTAAAATAATTTTAGGGTGCAAGTAGAAAATTCAAGCATTATATTTTTTTATTTTGTCGAATTTATAGGAGAGTTTATCTACTTGAGCGTTTGGCGTTGTTGCAATTTTACGTCTCCAAAGCATTGTTTTTTGGGTAAATACTAGTAGTAGATAGTATTTCGATTGGTTTACGCTTTAACTATATTATTTTGTATAATGTACGGTATGCTAGTGCTACTCATAGAATATAAGCGAAGCTAGTAATGTTTATAAAGTACATTATACTCAAGAAGAAATATTGTGCTGTGATGGATGATATTAAAAAATAATGTGTATAAGTAGTTTTTATGAGTTATGTAGCTAGGTAGGAAGCTGTACTAGTATAGGTCTTTCAAATGAAATAAAAAGTAGTAAGCCATATCATTTCTAGACAGATGTAAATAGAACTATCTTGATTGGTATGATGCGTGCGTGAAAGTTTTATAAAAATATTTTAACTAACTAAAATAAAATACTCCTGTAAATAAGTAGAATCGGCATTTATTGCAATACCTCTAGAATTCAATCTAGGTGATTTTGAATTTATATGTTTTTCTCTTAAATATCCCAAATAGCTCCGAAATAAATAGAGACCTGCATACATTAAGTAGCTAGAATTTATTTCAACCAAACCTGTCGATCCGTCTCTTCAAACTTAGATCGTAGACAAGACAAATGAATGCAACCTTTCTTTCTCTCGGGAATTATCTTTTAGGTCAAAATGCTTAATATGTAAGTAGGTGTACAAGAAAATAATTCAGCGAGCCGTCGATGTGTTAGCAGTAGCTTGTTTTATATACAGATACTTTATATTTATAGAGCAAGAAGGTTGAAACTGGAACAATACGGTATATTTACAGAATCCCCATTTTATGTCTGTGTTATATTTTTTCACAGATTTTTACAGTTTATTGTTTGCGAGATGTAAATGCTTGTGTGTTAAGAATTATGTTGTTTTATGTCAACGGTATGTTTAAGGATTGTACATTAAACAAAGAAACGTGTATTGATGCATTAATATTTTCTAGAAGTAGCATAGAAAATTACGTCTTAGCTAGATTTTGCGTCGTAGACACGTATACTACCTACCAACGTACGTAGCTTATAATATTAAACACAAAATGACAAAAATATGTACCTACTTAAGTAGTCTGCAGGACTGCAGGTTTGTATAATTTTAACATCAGTTCTACGTAGTTAAATTGAATTCATTTGGGTATTCATGTGTAGTTGGACATATTTCGGAATGCATTGTGAAATATAATTTATAAAATATTCCAAAAAACCATATACATGTAACACATGTTGTTTGTAGTTTAATGTTTGTCTTGTAGTTTTAAGGATGAAAATGAAATGCTGTGTAGATAATAGTAATGTAGAATTAAAATTGGTGTGATAATTTATAAAAGAGTTCATATACCCACGTATATAACCAAATATTACAAAAGTTACATCGTAGAATAGTAGACTTCATCTCTTTACGGTTGTACCACCTTTTCAAGTTTAATCTTTCAAAATCTATGTGTCGTTTTAGTTTTGATGTTGTTGTAAAGGTGCTCCATTTATTTATGTTAATATTAATATTTCCTTTTTCTACTACTATTCGTCACTCCGTCCTGGGCAATGCGGACTGATGGATGAGTTGGAAAAATAATAATCGATGTAATTATTTTATACATTTTGTGAATGAGAGAGTTTATGATTGACACCATGCTCCACATAGGTTTACTAAGTATATTTCTGGCAAAAAAATCAAACAAAAAAAAATGGTGTGAGGAAATAATACCAGATACCAGCCATATCATACTGTAAGTATTTTGATGCAGTTTCTAACCGAGAAAGTGTAATAAAACTTTGCCAGATATATATTTTACTAGCAGTATGCATCATAGTTACTCGTCAAATCATTTTACATTGAAATTTATCGTTTTTGAAGTAGAGTATATAGTAAAAATGTTTTAAAATCCAAGGTACTACCTAAATCTGCTTTATGCATAACGACATATTCTTCATGTACAATGCTTGTCTTTATATAGCGTTAATGAACCTTATTGATAAGAAGTACAATTTAACCGATACGTACGTACCTACGATATAATATTAAAATTTACTCTTCAAACTAGACGTTGGTTGATGTTTCAATATATACCGTGTAACAATGTCTGCATGTATAAGTAGAAAATATTCAGGATTTTTGATGTTAGATTATGTGATGTTAGAAACATACAGAATATTTATGTCTACCTATTGTGTTAATCGTACCTATAGCTGTTGATGTTATCCCGCAGACGATCAGTAGTCATACCAGCCATTATGACTATTGATTTATAGAATAAATTTGTTTATACTTACTGTAATCTGTTTTTTATTGAAAACACCTAATACGACAGAAAAACTAATACCTAACCTAAAAATACATGCTAAATGCATAAAGGTATAACACTATGTATAGTAATAAATCTATGGCTAAATGTATCGTATCACTATAAAACTACCCATAGTTGCAGATTTCTAAGAATGAACTTTTGACAGTTATAGATTGATCCTTATTAATATGACGGTAAGACTCACCATTTTTTCGATATGTAGTCTTAACGTCAGATATATTCATTATCATTTCCATGTCTATAGGTATAGCGTGCGCAAGTAGAAAACGAAAAAAATACCTGAAAACTTGCATTAAGTACCTACTTATTTTATCATCACGCACTTTCAGAACACAATCTACTTAGGTCTTATCACCAACTTAGGCAACTTAAGACATACCTACACGTTTTGTTAAAATTGATTATTTTTACGATACGTCAAAAAGTTCATTGTTTTGTTCTAATTACCGCCATAATTGTTTTCCTGACTTAGGTACCAATATTTTAAGCCAAAATAAAATAAGTAAAAAAAGTTTTAAGTTAAACGGTTTTTATTGCACCAAAAACTAGAAAATAAAAATTAGTTGTAACGAACCGTAGATGCTACTTTCTGTAGATTAGTCACGTGAAACTATTATCACTGTAGTCTTCCCAAGTCGGATGCTGAAAGCCACGTTTAGCATCTATATCAGTGGATTAAGAGTTACCTAATCGGAAACTTTTACCAAACTAAAATAAAAACGTGGGGCGTACGCAATTATGATTAAGTCACTATAGTTATTTAATAACCCACATAGAAATCAAGACAGCAATAGTGTAATACGTTTTGTTCTGGCCTTGATAAAAGTTATTTACCTCTGTAGAAGTGTTGGAACAGATTGATTGATTAATTGCAAAATTAAAGCTACAATTACATATTTTGAACTTGTATGTTTCTTTATAATAACGCCCCACGTTTTTATTTTAGTTTGGTAAAAGTTTCCGATTAGGTAACTCTTAAGAGTGGGCATCAACCTAGGAAAAAACGTGAATTCACCCACGGGCCTCGCTCCTGTTCTCTGTGTGCGTGACGGCGCGCCTACTGTCCTCCCGCTCGCACACTCGCATAGTATATGCCGGAGCAACTACATGAAACGTGGCAATATTTTTAAACATTGAATTGTCTAGTACTATTTATAATTATGTGCAATCATAAAGGCGGGGTCACACCCGATGCGTGCACGTGCGCGTTGCGTGGCCGCCACCAGTTGCCACCCACCTCCCCCCGCTGCCACGCGTCGCCACTCAACGCCACCCGTCGCCGGCCGCCACCCGTCGCCACCCTCCTCCCCCCGCTGCCACCCGTCGCTGTCGCCACCCACCGCCACCCGTCGCCACCCGCCTCCCCCCACTGCCTCCCGCCAACCGTCACCGCCCGCCTCCCCCCGCCGCCACCCACCTCCCGTCGCCGCCGCCCGCCTCCCCCCGCTGCCACGTCACCACCCGTCGCCGCCCGCCTCACCCCGCTGGATGCGGGTGGCGCAGGACCGGTCATTGTGGCAATCTTTGGGGGAGGCTTACGTTCAGAAGTAGACGTTTTTTGGCTGATATGATGATGATGATTATGATGATGATGAATTAATCATAATAAAGTCTAAAACTGGTAGACCACACTTTTTGTCGACTGTACCTATGGAGGCGCGCTCAGTTTGGGTTTATTACTACATTTCAAGTGATAACTGATATACATACAGTCTGTTACCATCAAGCGGGCTTTTATTTGAGTTCAATTTCTTTAGTTACATTTTTTAATTAAATAGTGTTCAGGACATTGTCAAGAATCTTCATCTAGGTATCATCATCATTTAAATATTTAGCAAACGGGTTATTCACGTAATTTATTTACGTCGATAATTGCCGGACATGTGTGAGTAACCCGTTTGCTAAATATTTAAATATGTTAGAGTCTCACGTTAGTTACAATTCTAAAATCTTCATCTCGTTACTCAGTGACAATAAAAGCCTCCACGATGGTACTAGTTGCTGTATGTAAGTATTTTATGTATTTAGTTAGCTAATCCTCTAGGCTTGTCGCGAACTTCGGGAAACGAAAATTTCGGCCCTCTCTCTCTTGCAACTTATTTTCAATCGTATTTCAATATACATAATTATACGTATCGTATAGTGTTTAGAGTTCAAATACCGGCGAGGGAATTATTTGTGTATTTATTTATCACGCCTTCCCCCCGGCCAGATGGTCACTGACAAGCCCCGAACCTCGGTCAGGTCAGGACTGACCATGTACCCGGTTGTCACCGACAAAATTCCGTTTGACCTTCTGACGCCCTTGGTCATCGAGCGCGCGCTCCTGACCGATGTCGCCTGTCGCTGACCACGCTAAGCCAGTGCGCTCGGGACATCGTCGCGCGCGCACGTTTGTGAACTCTGACCTTAAAAGTATTAGCGTAAATCGTAACGGAAGCAAAGAGATGCGAACGCGATTTTATCGTGGAATTATTAGATTTATATAAAAGCTTACCACGCC
Source organism: Thaumatotibia leucotreta (assembly GCA_025490895.1). Lineage (NCBI taxonomy): Eukaryota > Metazoa > Arthropoda > Insecta > Lepidoptera > Tortricidae > Thaumatotibia > Thaumatotibia leucotreta. Next base: position 1,985 of record JALPQI010013746.1, on the reverse strand, counting down.
ATTGCACGTACAGTCGGTCCACAAGTTCCGAACACACTGATGTCGGAGCGTGGTCATCGACCGTGTAGCCAGACAACTCGGACGGCCACCACTGACCAAGGTAGAGCGGTCGGGGGCTTGTCAGTGACCGTCTGGCCCGGGCTTTACTCAGTGACAATAAAAGCCTCCATGATGGTACTAGTTGCTGTATTTAAGTATTATATGTATTTAGTTAGCTAATCCTCTAGGCTTATCGCGAACTTCGAAAAACGAAAATTTCGGCCATCTCTCTCTTGCAACTTATTTTCGATATGCAACTTATTTTAAATCTTATTTCAGTATACATAAGTATACGTATCGTATAGTGTTTAGAGTTCAAATACCGACGAGGGAATTATTTGTGTATTAATTTGCTGCAATAAATATTATCTATAGGGGAGACCAGGTATGAACGTAACAATTTTCAGTTTTTGATTTTTTATATTTTTTGGGTAGCAGTTGTCAAACTTTGCATCTTTATGTGCAATAGACACATATTTCATGGTACCAACATAAACTTCATACATCGAATAGTTTTACAAAAAAATGGCTCACAGTGAAGGATGGAATTTGTTGCAATTATCCCTACCCCCAGGGCTGGTTGTAACAGAGCATAGGGATAATAGAAACAAAGTAAATAACTATAAAATAATCAATAAAATTATGTGTAGTAGGTATTTTTAAGTAATCAACAGTCTTACAATATCACTATCTCAAAGACGAACATTAACAATGAATGAATGTAATTAACATTAGGTATTATATGAGACGAAATTAATTTATACCTATAGGATATATGAGTGACGTGAGAGCAATCAACTTTCTGTCTTATTCTAAATGTCATATTTTAATAAATGCCCGGTCGCCGGTCACATACTGTAAACATCAAATCATTGGGCAAAGGCCACTGAAAATGTTTGGTTATATTATTGAACTTACTAAAACTATAGTACGGTAGGTAACTCATATTACCGGTTTTTATAAATGCCCGGACGCCGGTAACAGATTGTGTACCGGATGGAAATTATTTTTGGGTCAGTGACGGCAACTACCAGATTCAGAGGAGCTACGCAAAATAGTTTTAAAAGACTTTCCCTCGATTTTAAATTAATAAAGATTGGCGTTTACAGATTTGGAAACAGCATACAGGGTGGGAGAAAATGGTCATTTTTGACCCCAATCTATCCTGTTTCTGTTCAGCAGAGTTGGGCGTAATGAATTCATTTTAGAATTCATTACAGGGTTACATTCCAGTAATGACGATTCCGCAGTAATGAATTACTACTATAATCAAAATTACTGTAATGCTCAGCATTAAATGCTGTACTACGGTTACGCCTGTAATCCATTCCTTTGGGATCGGTATTGTAATCCGTTACTATAATATTGAATCCAACGTAATCAAGTACTTTACTAATCTGCATTACTTAAAACGTAATTTTGTTACTGTTACTCGAAGAAAATTGTTTTTGATTTATGTCATTCTAGTTGACATCTGACATCCTAGCACTTTCATGATAGTTAAAAACGTATTCTGTATATATTTAAGATCCAAGATGGCGGAACATTTTTCATCATTATACTCGTTTCTGACTAATTCACATCCGTGGTATTCGATTTTCGGGGTCCATTCTAAGATCCAAGATGGCGGGCAACGTTTTTTTTAGCAATTTTCATCATTATACTCGGTTCCGACTAATTCGCATAAGTGGAATCCGAATTTCGTGTCCATTTTAAGATCCAAGATGGCGGCAACTTTTTTTTCAATTTTCATCATTGTACTCGTTTTCCGACTAATTCGCATACGTGGAACCCGATTTTTGGGTCCATTCTAAGATCCAAGATTGGCGGCAACGTTTTTTTTAGCAATTTTCATCATTATACTCGGTTCCGACTAATTCGCATAAGTGGAATCCGAATTTCGTGTCCATTTTAAGATCCAAGATGGCGGCAACTTTTTTTGCAAT
>JALPQI010013745.1:0-34144 GCA_025490895.1 Thaumatotibia leucotreta | reverse complement strand
GATAGGGCTTTTTGGGAGTGTTTTGACGTTGAAATGTCAATGACGTCTGCTTGCTTGCTTTTGCTTGACGTTTTGCAGCGGGAATGTAGAAAGAAATCTCGTTTGTTGATTCCAAAGTGATAGTAAGTGTGCGATACGCGGCCTTATAAATAAAAATCTGATATCACGATGCCGCCGAGTAGCTTACGAGTAGTCTACGCGTTCGCCAGGGAAATGCATCCGAAAACAACCGACGTCTTTATCGAGTATGGCACGGCCGGATTCCGCACAAAGTGAGTCTTATTTCATTATTCATGCAAGGTTTTTCCATTCTAATAAGTAGGAGCGGTTATTACAACATTATTTTGTAATAAACTAAGTATTTAGCGCACCTTTCTCTCAGACAACGAGAATAATGTCACGTTGTCAATTTTGTCTGTCGATTCGCGTATTTCCTTTTAAGATTGTGCTGGGTTGTGAGTCATGATTTCAGATCGTATTTGGGTACCTATAACGGGAAGCCGTCGCCGTAATTATGGTCAATGACTCCGTGATAGGGTGATAACCGAGGATTAGTCATTCATTCATAGTTTACGAAATTTTACTATGTGTCGTAACATCATTGATTTAATAGTCCAGGTGACTAGGTAAATGAATGCAGCCTTGGTGCAATTAAAATAGCATTGTAATCAACTTTAGCATTGAAAATATAATTCGTACAAATTTATTTCTTGATAAGTGTTGTACAAATGCATAGGCAAAGGTACCGATATTATAAATTTATAATCGTCTTTCGATGCTCTTTGTTAGCAAAACAGAGCATTCAGATTTGCATAAAAAGGTCAATATAATAAAGTACACCTACACACACTTTATAAACCTTAACTGCTAAGAAATATTCTTTCATCTTTACGGTTTTTAAATATCTTTGGCTTGAAGCCAAGCACTTCTTCATATTTGTTTAATATACACACTCTCTCAATATTTTATTGATCTACATTTTGTTATCATCAAGTGACTGGCCAGTTCAATCAACTTTGAAGAGAAATAAAACATCTGTTTTTAAAAATAGAACAAGGAACACACATGGTAAAGAAATGGCATTGGTTTTGCCAATTGTGTGTTCAATATAAAATGTGCATTATGTGAAGGGGTTTGAGATTATTTTTGTTTGTTGGTCATGGTTAGATTAACTGTAATAATAGACAATAGAGATCCCTTGATAGCTATTTGATGCTCACTGAATTGATGTTGCATTGTTTTGATAAAATCATCACATTCATCACATAATTTCATACATAGATTTTTTTATTTACTTAGTTTTATTGATATGATAGTTTGTTTATTTGTGTGTGTAATGGTTTGTAAAATATACAGGGTGTTTGTGTTGATTTGCATTAAATTAGACAGGTTACTTGGGACTTTAATAGAAGTAACCTGGTATATTGGCTTTTGTTAAATTCTAAAAAAAAATGTTTTGTTTGTACGTAATAAATGAAATGTATGTGATAGAACCTTAAAAATAACATAAGAAATAATCTCAAATGACTGACGGCACATGTCAAAACAAAATAAGTAACACTAAGGTCTAATAAATGTTGCAATACACTTGTTCAGTAATTTAACTTGTTTTTTTAATAACTCAATAACAGTAAGAGATAAGATACTAGTTTCTTAGAGAAATTAGTTATACTGGACCTAAATTAAATGGGTCAATAATTTTTATTTTTGTTGTTATTCTGTCACGTCACCCAGGGGACAACAGTGGGATAGATACCCACCTTGGAAAGGCCACATAACTGTCAAAAAATTAAAACTTTTGTCAGTTTGAATGCTGGTAAACTGTGATTTTAAGGGTGACCCAGGAGAACGTAACCATGGCAATGAGTGACATAAAAAAAGTGATTGACCCAAATATGCTTCCCTTAAATTTACAGCAAATAGAAAAAACACCCTGTATAATTACACAAAAAATTGCTTAGGTTTATGGTAAGCATGCAAATATTCAGAATCTGGGTATTGCAAACCATAGCCAATCATGAACCTATTGCATAGAGCTGCCATTATCCCTTACAATTTTAATCAATCAATAAAAAATTAACCCAATAAGTCTAATGTGGATTGCCACCTGAAGTGTTATGCAATGAAAGAAAATAAAAACTAGTTTCTTAGTTTCACTACTTGGTACCAACTACCCACCATCAATACTGCCGTCCTAGTGTAAAAAGTAGTATTTGATATGAAACTCCCAGAGGGCCTAGTGTAGGTAATAACCTAATAACTTATAAAAACGTCTCGATCGCGTTTACGTTTTTCATCGCCATTGCATACAAATGACGATGAAAATGTAAACGCGATCTAGACGTTTTTTATAAGTTATTAGTGTTATTACCTACACTAGGCCCTCAGAGGAGAACACCGCTTTTTGCCTAGAACTTAAGGCAGTTTTTTGCCATGGATTTTCATAGCAAATACTGCTTTCTACACTAGACGGCAGAATATAATTCTGGTACCAACAGATGGTCTGAAAGCTTACTGTGAACCACAAACAACATTTTAGGCAATAATTAAATTGGAATTTACAAGTGTGAGAGAGAAGAAACCAGGGTTCGGAAACGGTTTTTTAGAAAAACCTCGATATACAACATTTTATGTAATTATTAACATCATATTTTTCAATTGCTCCATTAACAAAAAAAATATAAACTGAAGAACGGAATTCGAACCAATCTTTTGTATGGAGCAAAAAACCGTTATCCAATCCCTGGAAGCAACACTTTGTATGTGGTAGTCCCTCTGTCTTCTCATCTCAAATCTATTCCATGGTGATGAAGTTGAAAATGGTGGTCCATAATTTTCCTTATTTGAAACTTGTACAAATGTGTATTAAAATATACCTAATTAATCAATAATTAATGAACAAATTTTGAGGAACCAGTCTTATAACAAATATTAATGAGCGTAATGAAACATACTCTGTTATGTGTTCTAATTATGCATTGTATTTATATTAATGTTATTATCAGTACTGATAATCACATTATATCATACTTATCTTTATTTTATCAAGATAATTTCAAGTATTATTTATTTTACTAGGAGTGGATAACCTACATTACATTTTATTACAAATTAACAAACATATTTTAATATTTTCTTTGTTTACCATGATAGTTATTAATGAAATAAAACTATAATCCAGTAGGTAATACAATATTTATTTACATCTTTATACAAATGTCGAACAAAACATTACCAATTACATAAAAAAAAACTATACAGTATACACATATCTATAAAACTATTTTATAAATAAATACATCTAACTAACTATAATGTTGGATTATAAGGTAAATGATATTTGATTTGAATACATTTTTGTATAAATTGTATAAATTTTACTGACTTAAGAACAATTATTTTAGAAAACGTTCATAATATTATTAGTTAGTATTACAGCTACATTTTCTACTGGATTTGAAATAAGAAATCCGGTCCCAAGTAAGGTATCTTAATTCAGCTCTTAATAAAGAATATACTACTGATAAAAAGTATAAATTATCCTAAAACTAGTGACAACTAGTGTGATTAGATACACTAGTGGCAACTGGCAACTGTAGGCACATGATTGGTACGACATTGTGTCGCCGCGAGATAGACTTCCCGTCTTTTACTAACAATGATTATAAGAGAGGGACGGATAATCTGTCGCCGCGATATACTGTCGCTTTACTCATTTGCGCTAACCCTTCGGATGTGATGTCGTTCTAAACATGTCATTTTCGATGTATGTTGTTAATTATTGAGGTTTGGAATTATTTTCAATTACGTTAAAGGCCCACCCTCACTTACGGATCAGAAACTTGGGCGCTCAACAAGGGAGTTCTACACAAAATGAACGTGACACAAAGGGCCATGGAGCGAGCCATGTTAGGTATCTCCCTTGTTGATCGTGTTCCAAACAGCGAAATCCGGCGCCGTACGAAGTATCCGACGTCGGTAAACGAATCGCACAGCTGAAGTGGAGATGGGCAGGACACTTGGCGAGAAGTAGCGATGGGCGGTGGACGAAGCAGGGTTACTGAATGGTGGCCAGGGTGGTCAAGAAGATCTGCTGGGAGACCACCGACAAGATGGTCCGACGACATCTGCCGAACCGCAACAAAGCAATGGATGCGATTAGCACATGACCGAGGAAAGTGGCGTAATAAAGAAGAGGCCTATACCCAGCAGTGGGTGGACACGGGCTGAATAGATAGATAGATAGACGTTAAAGGCACTGATCTCACCGCGAGCTACTAAGCTATGAACTATCGCCTATAAACACGAACAAAACATATGCACTCCCATGTAAATAAAAGAGACACGGTGATACTCGTCCGGCGGCCAAAGTTGCCAATCGCTAACGCTTATTAGCGTAGCGTAGTTTTCCCTCTCTGTTACTCTTTCATATTAGTGCGACAAAGACAGTTAGCTGCCTTTCGTTTACGATTGACGATTAAGCGCTAGCAACTTGTCTAAGCACCCTGATATCTGTTCGTGTCGTGTTTATAGCCGATAGTTCATAGCTTAGTAGCTCGCGGTGAAACCAGTGCCTTAACGTAATTGAAAATCATTCCCAAACCTCAATAAATAATTAACAACAAACAATTAATATCATATATTTGATGAAAATTCCTATCCAATATACCTACATGCTATGTGACCTGTATTGACTGTCTGTGTGAAATGGGCCCCCATTTCCTGAATTCCAGTGAAAGATAAATTTAACTTTACTTTCTTGGCACAGGTTACCGCCTCAGGTAGAATAGATGTGTTTTGCGTATTTCAATCATTTCTAGGCTAAAAGTAGGTGTCATAAAATCGGCCAAGTGCGTGTCGGACCATGCGTAATCAAGGTACTGTACTGTAGCTGTATCGGTATAAGTCATACACGTATCGCTACTGTAGAACTATGTCGAAATGATAATTAACAAGATATTTCTTACATTCTAATCTAAAACGTTAATTTGTCATGGTTCCTGAGTGCCCGAGGGTTCCAATTTGTTGACTGTACATCATTAAAACGATGTTTGATGACGAAAATCAAATAATACAAAATAATTATCTCTAAAATCGCCGTCAACAGAAATTGCGAATAATGTAAACAAACTGTTTTCATAACGTCTTTCATTTCTATTACATCTCGTCAACTGCTAATTTCACTCATATTTTAAAGACAAACGGCTCTTAATCGCGTAAACTTCGCTTAATTATATCCTGAAGTTTCGGGTATGACGTTATACCCGTGGTCGCAGGCAGACTGGCGAGAAAATGTATCAACCTTCGAGCTGCGCGATCTTTTCGAACTACCCGCACTTGATCTTGATTATTGCTAAGATCACGTTTAAATTACCGCATTATCCTACATCATTGAAATATCTGTATTCTAGCACAGTTACATTGTACAGTCGCCATCAATATATCTCTTGGTAATAGAAAATGATACAACTTGACACGACTCAACACGCGTCGCGTTTCGTCGTGTCGTGTCGCGTTTTAGTAGTGTGTTTCCGCCTTTAGACTAGCGATGTAACGAATATCGGTTTTGGAATATTCGCGAATGCGAATGCGAATATTTGCGTTTCATATTCGCGAATACGAATGCGAATGCGAATATTGGGTATTATACAACATACATATACACGAACATTAGATAATGCTGGTAGAAAATGCTCAAAGGCTTTCAGTCCGCCATTTATACTCTTTTGTATGTGCAATATTGTGCAATAAAGTTGAAAATAATAATAAGTTTTACATTTTATTCATCATTCAGATAAAATGTATCATTTTTAGAGTCGCATGTTCTTGTATCTAGACATCTAGGTATTAAGGTCAACTTAGAATGTAGTACTTCCTGCCTTAAGTGAATGAAATAATTAGATAAAAATATTCGCAACATTCGCGTCAATTTTTTGCGAAGGCGAATACGAATGCGAATATTTTAAAACATGCGAATATTCGCGAATGCGAATGCAAATATTCGTTACATCGCTACTTTAGACATATCGTAGCGTCCGGTGCGTTCAAAAATATCTGAACACGTCTTTATACAATAGAAGCCAAAACAATAGAAGCGTGTTCAGATGGAAGAGAATGGTTTGTTTTAATTGTTCGGAATGTACTCGAGTCGATAATGCAGTGATTTATGATTGTTGTGAACATTCCAAACATTCGGGCGCTTGTTTCTGGAAATAACGACCCCACGGACCCGAGTGCTCCCGAGAGTCGGTCAGGGTCCCCGCCTCCGGCGTGTCTTCGTCGGTCGGAGTAGAACCCCAAGGGGACCCGCAGGACTCTCAGCTCTGGCTTGCCTTAACTGGCCGGCCAGAGAGGAGTCGTCAGAGCTATACGCTCCAGGGGTGGAAGTGTAAATTTGCGTAAGTCGCGAGTTGGTGCAGCGGCCGTCAAGCCACTGCGCAGAAAGCGGTGTACACCTCTCTACACTCCTGAGCCGCCTACACCGGTGTTGCCCCTGGCTGTCTCTTGTGACGGCATTCACGGGGGCCCATCTAGTCGGCGGCGAGTCACCGCCTGCCTCGATAGCAAAGAGAAATCATTGTTATGGCAGGTGTCCGGACCTCTTTTCTATAGTTCCATCTCTGATCCATCCAACCTTCATCACCATAGCCCATTAGTCTTTTCCATTCCTTCTCAATAGTCTCTATGCGCCTGCTGGGACCGGTTTACGGATATGTATTTGTGCCCGTGAATGGGTTGCAGCAGGTGTACAACACATCAAATTTCTCCAAAGGGCCTCTACGTGTTGGATCTATATCCCCGCGCAAGCCGATCAAAAAACCGGGATTTGTGAGCCCGTGATCCTCAAGGAGATACAAATATAATAATAATAATAATTGATGTGCCCGTGAATGGGTTCCAGCAGGTGTACAACACAGCAAATTTCTCCAAAGGGCCTCTACGTGTTGGATCTGTATCCCCGCGCAAGCCTATCAAAAAACCGGGATTTGTAAGCCCGTGATTCCCAAGGAGATACAAACATAATAATAATAATAATAAACGTTTATTTTCAGACCAATGATCCATATTATGTTAGTAAAATATATGTGCTTAGAAGTAGTGTTAAAGGAAAACAATATAAAGTAAACTAAATTAAACTAAAAATAAAAACATCATTATTTAAGGGCATGAAGCCCGATCCACCGCTTCAAGAATGGCGAATCCCACCTATCAGCAACAGCGCGCAGGAGCATGTTGCGGCTGTCACGCACTCGCTGTAGCATGGAGGCGCAGCGCGCGCGCATGATGGCGGCGAAACCCGCCGTGTCAGTCTCCGCGAACATCGCGGAGGCGCTGCAATGACGTGGCAGCCGCAACAACGCTCTGTACGCGTTGTTGTACTGTATCCGCAGGTCGTTGTATGCCTTCTGCGTATGGTTAACCCATAGGCTGCATGTATAGAACGACTGGCAGTATGCTTTAAAGAGCGTGACTTTTACTGACTCAGTACATTTTGCAAACCTACGAGCCAACATGTTGCATCGGACAGACAGCGCCCTGCGCTCCCTTTCAATGTCAAAATTATCTTTTTACTTCATAAAATATAGCGATTATTATCATCATAATATCAGCCGAAAGACGTCCACTGCCGAACATAGACCTCCCCAAAAATTGCCACAATGACCGTCCTGCGCCACTCACATCTAGCGGACTCCTGCGACTTTCACCAGGTCAATAGTCCACCTAATATTGCGATACAACACTCTTATTACACACCCCAGTATATTATAAGTAGTATAACACATTCTTAATACAAGATGAGGTAAGTAATACGATCAGCGGTCTTATGGCTAAAAGCTCAACCTAATTAGTAATAATCACCATATTAAAAACCGACTTCAGCCGATTTCTCTAAGATTCCATCATCAGACCCCGATTTGGTGCCAACGGGACCCCGATTCAATTAATAAAAAACAGCCTAATTGAGAACTTTCTCGATATTTTGTAATGTCATCATCATCGTCATCAGCCCACCACGCGGCGGTTTTGTAATGTACTGCTGTCTAGTTAACCTTTTAACCGCCATTGGCTGAAAAATAAGACAAAGTTCTGACGTTTCTATGGTCTTTAAATGTGCCCCATTCAAATGCAAGCTTTGAGGCCCTACCACGAATCACGAACGAAGCGTTGCCTCTCTCTCGCACTAGTGAATTCGTACATAATAAGATTAATAAATGTGACAGGGAGGCAACACTTTGTTCGTAGTTCGCGGTAGGACCGCTGATCTGCGTAGAATTTTGCATTGGTGGCGATACAGGCACGCTCGATGAAAAATTAATGCCGGTAAAAAGGGTAAAAGGAAAAATTGGCCGTGTGGTGAACGACAGTAAGTTTACATATGTCATCACCCCAACTCCTCCTGTGGGTGTCGTAAGAATCGACTAAGGTATTGAAGTGTCACTGACCATATTTGATAAAAGATTGATGATGGGCAGCAGCGCCATCATAGTGGACACATAACTGCGAGCGCCAATCCGCTTGCCCAGCGTGGCGATTATGGGCATTTACCTCCTAATGCGTCTATTCGCATAGTTAATAGGAGAGGCCTACGTCCAGCAGTGGACATAGTGAAAAGGATAAATGCCAAAGTTTTTGCTGAAGGTAAGACCTCGTGCAGGGTCCGCCCGGATAGCTACCACCGTTTTACCCGTTAACCTGCCGCTAAATAGCAGTATTTGCACTGCAGTGTTTCGGTTTGAGAGTAAGATAGCCGGTGTAATTACTGGCATAGATAGAGGCAATCCATCTAAGTCCTCAGGGTAGGCAGCGCATAGGCGATTTTCTGATCGCTATGTCCATGGGCCTCAGTTCCTGCTTTCCATCAGGTGGGCTGAGAGCTCAGTTGTCTACCTTCGTCACATAAAAAAAAGTGTGTAACGCGTGAAGTATAAAATTATGAAGTTCAATTCAATGTTCATAATTTGACGTACTTATGCAAAAGGGAACCAACCCACAAGAATATTTCATTGTAATTAACACCATAAATCAAAATAAACAAGTCAATCTTTTAAATGACAAATTCATGTGGGTTGGTTCCTTTTTGCATAACTACGTCCAATTATGATTGGTAATCTCATCTTTCTGTACATTCATATGAGTGTAATCTATAAATTTTATAACGTATATCCAAAGCACAACGTTCAAAGTTGTTTATATATTTATGGAACCGACACGCTGTGGGAGATATTAGTCACACGTTCCGTCAACGATACTGTTTATTTTAATATATCTTATTGCAACGAGATAAGACCTACAACTAATCGCAATTTCCGCTCGAGCTATGTCATAAGAAACTAATTGACTGTTCATTAGTGTACTTTATGTCATTGTAATAAGAATCACTAGTGGTCAGATAAGTTGGTGATAGTATAAGGAGAGGCCCCGTAATACGACATGCATTAGTCATTAAGGAGTTTAGTCGTGAAACAATTAGTAAACAACATACGCAATAAACGAGTTTATTTTAATTGCGATAGATAATGAATTCGTTCGAATTAACACGTTGTGAATCTCAATGTAGCATTCCTAAAGTCGCTTACGAACTTATCTTAAGATATTTTGATTACTAGTAAAACGAGTCCTCTTATCATTAATCATTTTCGTCCTGCCGTAAGAACTTTTGCCTATCATGAGTTTATCAAGGCGGCAATTGCTAGTATAATCGATCATGGTATACTGTCTAACCCCCTTATTCATAAACGTTCCCTAACTTAGCAAGCCTTTCAATATTTCTAAGTTAAGTTAAGAGGCGTTTGTCTCGCGCGGATAATTATACATATTAGAGCGAGATGTATAGAAAACTGCAAAGGAATTGTTTACCAAATAATAATTTGTACTATTTGTAGTTACAAATTTAAATAAAAAGTCGCTATTCATCACATCATCTACGCCAATTTTCGGCACAGTGCACGGTAAGACATTAGATTAAGCCAAAGCGTGATTCATTTTATCTTTGTCACTTTTGTGGTATTGATTGACCAAAGATGCTGATCTGATATGTTTTGATAGTTTATCGGGGATAATTTTAATAATAATCTTTTTACCCAGGACCGTACCTAGCGCTAGCTTACTACCGCGAATTTTGCAATTCGCAATTTTCAAGCAATTGTCTTTGTCACTCCAAGGAGATAGAGTGATAAAGACCAATCCACGAAATTCGCAGCGCTGATACTCTATACCTACTCATTTGTTCGGAAATGGTAGAGATATGCAAAAACATTCTTTAACGTTTTGACATTTGTGTCGTCTGTTCAAAAATGTCAAGATCACATATCAAGCCAAAGGTCAAAAGCGAACGAACGGAATAAAATCGGCAAGCTAGTAAAAGTTTTGCCAAGAATAATCGGGACCTTAGAAAAGATAACCACCAAATAAAAATTAAAGAAAAAAAAACCTTTTTAAAAACAAGCTTTTATTATTTGTTTATAAAATGAACTAAAAAGTTAAAAATGCCAATTGATGGGTGCCAACCCATCTCGGGGTTATAACCACCATTCGATTAAAAAAATCAAAATGAGGGTTTTCTGAAATGACGTTCACCTGGGCGGCAGCACCGAGGCGTCGTCCAGAAACTTTTCTAAATTCTCAAAGCGCCTATAGTTTCGTGTTTAAATGTTTTGTATGAGTTAGTAAAAATACCTTCTAGTTAGTTTTTCTTTAGAGCTAGATAATTGTGTTTCTTAGCGGGACCTTATGGTGTAGTGGCGCCAACTAGTGGCATACGTTTTCGAGAAAACTCTCATTAAAATCGGTTCATGATTCTCGGAGATATCGAGATACAAAAAATATCAGTCTATTTGAGAACCCTTTTTTGAAGTCGGCTTAAAACACGGCTCGATTTAGACTAAATGAGACGTCTATAGGTTTAATGTTCTGGGACGGCACAGTAAACTGGCTATCTATATTTTACGATATGGGAAACGGGTCGACCTGTAAACAACAGTTCAGAGACCGATGATCATGGTTATTGACGCGTTTACAAAGATTTCGTTGTTTCCTGTATCTTTACTTTATAGGTATTTATAAAACGACTGTTGCAAATAAGTGTAGTTTTGGGAGATAAAGAAGCTAAAAACAAACAACATATTTTTAGTTGATGGTTTCTCTTGTCATACTTAGTTAATAATTAAAGTTGCTATACCCTCTCAGGGTTCATGATGATACTGTACTTAACTTTTAGCTATATGTAAGCACCATATGTACCTACACATGAAACGCAATAAAACATTTGAATTTGAATTTGAATTAGTACAGATGGTGCCTTTTTTACGCTCTAGTGCCAGAAGTCGCCCATTTTACATCGGGTCCAAAACTTCGGAGGGCCATCTGTACTAAAAAACGTCGTACGAGACACGTGCAAAAAGGAAATTCGTAACTCGTGTCGATTTAAAACATCGCCACTCGTTTCTGATTTCGTATTTTTCTATTAGGATCAGCAAAATAATTACTTACGGAAAAACGTTGTTTTTCTTTTACATTTAAAAGCATCACTTCTCATTATCTATGATTCATCTTGGGAGCTCTGCAATCTTACTCACCATCAGAATCGCAGAACTACATTTTGCCCACAGATCAAAACGAAGCCCTAGTAATAATGTCTGTAGCGTTCTGTAACGAGATATTTCCCCAGTTGGGCTGTTCCAGTTTCGATAGTAATAATGTCGGTCTAGTAGACGTAGTCAATTTAATTAGAGCGACCAATTTTAAGCGCAACATGTGCTAACATAATTTTATTATAATCAGAGATCGGACAAATGTGCGTCATTGTTCGCAATAATATGGATATGACTCAAAATTTGATTAAATAAGTAATTAAACGAATAATTTCTTGAAATTTGATTTTCATAGTTACCGGTGTCAAATAGGTAATTTTCTGAAAATTATTAAATGATTAATTTTTCAATCAACTTTGGAGTCATGTCCATATTATTGCGAGCAAAGACGCACATTTGTCCGATCTCTGATTATAATAAATGTCAGAAACAGAATCATTTATTTGTCAAACATAGGTACAAATAGGTCTTAGGTCTCTGTCGTATTGATATTCCAAACAAGTAATTTCGAAAGGAAAAATCCAATGTTTTTAGATAAGGTGCAGTCGGGTAATTTCGAAAGTCACATAAAAATCACCATTATTTCCATCATATTAAGATTCCTCTCCCGAAATTACGTTCCAAATCAACCGCCTTTCGGAACAATCAAAGTATCTAGAAGTACAAAACCTCGAGCAATTCTGTTCGCATTGTCTTCCGCAAGTACCAGGACTGCATAAAATATAGGAGATGACCCAGTGACGGAAACGAGAGCACTAGGTTTATCGGTGATAGTTACGAGCGTGAAAGAGACAGTTATATCGCGCACAGTTCATCTGCACAGTTTTCGAGAGATGATAATTGTATGAACTCTTATTTATTTTACTTTCAGGGCCAGCTTGCTGGAACATGTGGTGTACCGCATGGGATTGCTCGCCGTCATCCGCTCAAGAGTCAAAAATGGTATAAATATTTGTAATTTACACTTATTGCCCAAATTTATTGAAGCTTTTAGTGCTACGTATTGGTGAAATCCTGCGCCTCAGCCACATTCTGCCGTTGATTTGTCAGACTTAATACTAAATTGTTTATCTAGTACTCGTACTCACGTACTACTCAGCATAGGTAAATAATTATAATGAATATTTTTTAATTACCACCGAAATCGTAACAATTCCACAATTCTAGATTGATAATGGGCAGCAACGTCATCGTAGTGGTACACACAGCAGCCATCGCCAATCTGCTTACTCAACGTGGGGATTATTATGGGCATTCACCCCCTGGCCAAAGGAAAATCCAATTAATATTACTTCTAAAGTCTAATGTGAAATAATGCAAACTATTGTGTCAATAGAATTGTATCCTCTCACGGAATAATAGAGTATAACATGCTTATACTCTTCCAGGTCGCACGATAGGCATGATGATCACAGCCTCTCACAATCTGGAGCCAGACAATGGAGTTAAACTCATCGACCCTGAAGGAGAGATGCTGGAACAAAGCTGGGAGGAGATTGCTACCAGACTCGCCAATGTTAGGTGAGTTCAAAGGACTAGTGATATGATAATGATCACAAAATGAAGCCAGATAATAGATTGAAACTGATCTAATCTGAGACAGAGTAGATCTGGTAGGAGATTGCTACCAAAATCGCCAATGTTAGGTGAGTTCAAAGTACTAGGTAGTGTAAGATAGGCATAAAGATCCTAGTATATCACAAAACAGAGTCGGACAATATGAAGGATTCAAGCGTTAACACCCAAGACGAAATAATTTTGATACCGTGTGACACATACTGCTTTTCACACCACCTATGAGAAAAATAAAAGATATAACCACATATTTAATATTTATGCAACTAATCGATTCTGAAGAAATTTTTATCAGTTATGAACGTACTGTTTATTTTCATATTTCATTGTAATTTTTTAGGCTGGCAATAGAAAGTCCTTGAAGAGAAAAGGGCCACTTTGATCCCTCCTAGCAGGGAAGAAAAGACCCGTATTCGAATAGGTGGTGTGAAAATTATATTTCACGCGGGTTACTCACGTTTTTAAGTCGAAGTCTTCGTCGCGCAGCCATGGCGATTGGCTCTTGAAAAAAAGCTCTTCATATACGGAGCGAAACATGTCGAGCATTTTTCGACTTAAAAACGTGTAATACAGGGTGTAAGTCTAATACGGGCCAAGCTCTTAACTGGTGTTAGTTTACGACATATTAATTACATTCAAATAACTTTTACTTAAAATAAGAGCAACAAAAATTTCCATACAAAATAATTCGGCGCGCAACAAAAATTTCCATACAAAATAATTCGGCGCGCAATGTAGACAAACACACGCGAGTTAAGCACTCGTTGACAGCTAATTTCAAAAGCAGATGACATAATTGCCATATCAACAATAACAAATGTTCGTACCTACATTGCTGCTCCGATAATCTTAAAAAAAATATGTGGGGTCATAATTAAGAGTAACTTTAAAAAAACCTTGTGATCCATTATTACACTAATGAATCCCATGCCTGGTTTAATTGATCGCCCGTATTAGATTTACACACTGTATAATTTTAATAACCCTTTACGACCGAGACAAAAAAAATCTAAATTATTAAGAAAAATGCATGTAGATCGTTTAAAATTATCTTCGAATACTTGTAAAAAATAATTAAAAAAATCAAATTGCCTTTTATCATTAAAAAAATCGCATGCACGAAAGTGACGTTCAGGATCTGTGTGTAAATGCAAGATCTTGCAAATTAGTATGGACATGCCGAAAAACATTAATAAAACACAGTATTTAACGAAAAAACTTTCTTTCATAAGCGATCTTACATTTTTATGGTTCCGTACTACAAGAAGAAAAAAAACGGAGCCCTCATAGGATCATTGGCGTGTCTGTCTGTCCGTCTGTTACAACCGATTTACTCCGACACTACTACTGGGCAGATTGAGTTGAATTTTCGCACACCTATGTAAGTTGGTGACCCAACGATGGATGTGGAATGTAAAAAAAGAGTTATAAATATGAGGGCTACATTTAGGGGGTAAATTAGAAAATAAAAATAAAAATTTTCACTTCATGATTTCGAGAAGATAAAATGTATTATCAATGCTGATTATAATATGATGAATGGATTAAAGCGACGATTTATAGGAATCAACGTGTAATAAACAGTACTATTTGCAATATATACTTTTACTGACTGAGAAAAACGACGAATCTAGAAATCACTTTACATTATACAAATTCACACAAGAAAAAAAACTATATTTACTACACATTGAGTTTTCCGCAGTAATTCAACAATAGATTTAAAGATGTGAACGGAATTAACGGGTTTTTATAGCCAAACAAGAAAATATTTGTGGTTTAATACTTAAAAAGCATATGCTAGAAAGTACTACGTCGTACACAAGCAGAATTAGCAGTAATCTCACACCTAGCTTTAGTGAAGTTATGTGAAGTTTCCGAAGGTAGGCATAGCAAAGTTCACCGGAAACTATCAAGATTGGACGTCCTTTTTCAGTGTGTTTTCATCATTAATCCACAAATAAGCAGAGTTCAAAAGAGCAACATTCATAATAGCAAAGCTAAAGCAATTCGAGAGATATTAGGTATGCACAACTATGGAGTGCCTAACCAAGATGAAAGTACAAGGATTAACCCTAGTTCCTTGGATACGCTGATTGAAATACGATAAAATATGCTACAAATTAGACGAATTAGACGAAATATGTAACCAATTCTTCAAAACATATGACCATCTTTCTTGGTTTCATTTTGTGCACAGACCGATTATGCATAATCGTGCAAATATTTATGATGAACGATTTACGAGCTACGTCCGAACCTACAATTTTGTGCACTTATTATTTATGGGCATATTGTTTACACAAAAGCACTTAATTTAATTCTAATTTGTGCTAAATAAAAACGTTTAACTCTTTAAGAGTAAATATCAATCAATAAACAGAAGGATTGTCACCACAAATATATGAAATTGTGAACATACGTGTGCTACTACTCCCACCAAAATACATAGTCATCTTCAACGCTGTCTTACGACTGACTGATGCGGCCGCCCTAAGGTATTTGCTACTTTTACGTGTCGGCTAGTGTCTGCAGATTCGATCGGTATAGGTTTGAGCTCGAGAATACAATTCAATTGGTGACAGGATTTTTGCAAAGTCATTTGCAGGATTATATCAAACCGGTCGGAAAGGGGTATGGTGTGAAGCTCATTGGCCATAAGGGTGAGATGCTGGAAGGGTAAGATGCAGAAGGAAATATGTAGGTAGATAAATCATCATAATTTAACCCTTAAATGCATAGTGATGTATATATGCATCATGTATTCTTGACTCTATTGACAGCAACTCAGAGTTCAAATTTGAATAAATCTTTGTCAAGGTCATGTATTTAATGGTTAAAGGAGTAAAAAGTTTTGATAAAAAGCTTTTTCATCTGTGGTTATTAAAAAGGTAAAAAATGTCACTGACCATTATTTGATAAAAGATTGATGATGGGCAGCAGTGTCATCATAGTGAACACATTCCTGCGATCGCCAATCCGCTTGCCCAGCGCGGCGATTACGGGCGTTTGTCTCCTAACGCAATACGCATAGTTAATAGGAGAGGCCTACGTCCAGCAGTGGACTGAGATGGCTGATGATGATATGATGATGACTCTATTAACTGTAACACAGATGTCATATATACCATAGATCAAGCAAACGTATCTACTTAGCGTGTCAAATGAACTCAGTAAAATCCACTGAGTTGTCCGTCTTTAATCGCATCTTGCAGCTTTCGGGCGTCAAATTTTGTAAGTAGAAGTGAACAAAAACATTAAGAATGCCTCCTTAGGTAATATTAATTGCAACAACACAAAAAATATGAATACTCAAGGGCCTGAGACATATATTTATTTAAAATCATAGGCAAGTAACAACTTCAGTACAAAATCTGACACGCTCGGCGGCCATACAAATGAATGAACTTGTTTCTTCTATCCAAATCTAATTCTGTGAACTGTAACAATTTTTTTTAATATTCCAGTGACAATGACTTGGAAGCGACGACGGCGGAGGTGATAAAACAAGTGAACGCCGACATGGGCCTGAAAGCGAGCGTCTTCATTGGAATGGATACCAGGTTATTACAATTATTATAAATAATTATAAATGAAAAACGAATTAATTATAATAATTATAAAAGTAAAACGAATTTGGTTGAATGAGATTTTATGGCGCTGTACAATTGTGTTTAGTTCATTCGTTCTAGATGTAACGTTTACCACATGCTTACTCCAATTTATCTACAGTCCAGTACCTGTATTTCATATAGGCGTCCATTTTTTTAATAGTACGCATTCCAAGGTTTCTGAACCGGGTATTAGTATTTTTTATTTTACTTAATTTTAGCATTTTTTTAGTCTTATGTAGTTTGAACTTGTTCTACTACACAGGACAATTTAAAAGTCAGCGTATTACAAACATTGAAGTGAAAATCACTCACATTTTTACGACAATATTTTTTGTTTATGGATTTCATTTCAGCCGTATACCAATTATAAAGTTTATAACCCGATGGACAGTCAGGCGAATCATTCAGTTAACAAAAATCCATCTGTCGGATAAATAAAATACTTAATGAACGTATTGTGAAAATACAAAGTAAATTATTTATTAACTAAATATTTTGATTTGTACTTTTTATTTTTCCCCAGTAGTCACACTACTTAATACTATATAAATTATAAATATAAGATATCATATACCAAAGAAAAACGACTAAGATCACCTAACGTCCGAAGTCCCCACTTCGAACCCACGTACTGAGTAAATAAATACTTACCTTTGTAGAATCATTAAAATAATCGCGTTAGTATTTATTCTGCATCTTGTGTTACTATCTATAGTGTAACTTGTTGATTCTTATTGAAGATTTCCTGTGACCGCAGACCGCATCCGCGTAATGATATACAATGTCGTACTTGTGAATACGATTGTAACTTGTCAGCTTCCGTAGACCTTACGAAGCTGAAGTTTTATTGGTTCGAATCCCGGCGAGAGCATTTATTTGTGTGTTTATCGCACATATTAGATATTTGTTCATGGTTGTTTTCTATATATTTAAGTATCTGTATACACGGTGTAATACGAGGAAACAAACAGGTTATTCCTGAGGACGTAAGAAGCAAAATGTATTATAATAATCGATATCGAAAAATTATGATGGTCGTGCCTTTACGTGGGTACAATTTTTTTGCGTTAATGAAACTTAAAAAAAAATTATCAAATTTCGGCCTGTGATTACATAATATTTCTCAATATTAAAGTTATTCGGGTTCGTCAGGTTATACCGTGTACACCCACAACATAATCCGCAGCTCTTACTCGTAATTGAGCTTATCGTGGGATTAGGTTGATTTGTATAAGATTGTCCCATGATATTTATTTATTATTGTAATGAAAATTCCATTTTCGCACTTGTTTACATGTTTTTCGCGCTTGTATCGTAATGTACGCTTGTATAAGATTGTCCCAAGATATGTTTGCCGCAAGCCGTCTAGTGACGGCAGTAATAATACATTTTGTCACCACCCCAACTCCTCCTGCGGGTGTCGTAAGAGTCGACTAAGGAATTGAAATGTCACTAACCATTCTATAATAGTCCGTGGGCTAGTCGGTCTGAAATTAGAAAACGGTATAATTTGGGGGTACCATGTGTCCTTTTTACAGCAGTTAGACATATTCATAAGGATCTTAAAAAAGTATGATAGACATCTCAAAGTGGTAGCTAATAGGCATACGGGCTATTTCAAGATTTCCGTTGTATGACAGGTATGGTTAAAATTAGGAGGTACAAATTTTCCTTTTCACGGCTGTTAGGTAAGCTTATAAAAACGTCAAAAATGCAAGATTGCCATTTATAAGTGCTACCTAACAAAAATGGGGGCCAATCAAAGATGGTGGATCTTAAGTTTTACAAAATCAAGTATATCTCGAGAACTATTAAATATATCTAATTACTTTCTTGAACAAAATTAAAGGCATATCTGTAAGCTTAATATTTTGCATATACACCATATTGCTAAAACCAACCAATAATTAATTATGACCAAATTTATGAAAATTTCGTGATTTTGATTTTTTTGTGTCGTGTTTTTACGTAGTAGTCATGACGCTAGAAAAATTTAATATTTTTTTGAAGATAGTGTATTTAATAAGCTTTAATTTTATGTATATAACTTGTTGGTGGTATTAAAAAAAAGACCCATAAAAAATATTTAAATGAATTGTAGTCATAATCCACCGTATACTTAGTGATTTAAGAGGCGATGGAAGTGCCACTCGTAAATAAATAGTGCTTATTTCAAATAACCAAGATTGAAAAATATAAAAAAAAACTGAACTGTGAGTCGGACTTGCGCACGAATGGTTCCAATTATGGCTACAATTAATTTAAATATTTTTTATGGGTCTTTTTTTAAATACCGCCAACAAGTTATATACATCAAATTAAAGCTTATTAAATACACTATCTTTAAAAAAATATTTAATTTTTCTAGCATCATGACTACTATGTAAAAACACGACACAAAAAAAATCAAAATCACGAAATTTTCATAAATTTGGTCATAATTAATTATTGGTTGGTTTTAGCAATATAGTGTATATGCAAAATATGAAGCTTACAGATATGGCTTTAATCTTGTTCAAGAGAGTAATTAGATATATTTAATAGTTCTCGAGATATACTTGATTTTGTAAAACTTGAGATCCACCATCTTTGATTGGTCCCCATTTTTGTTAGGTAGCACTTATAAATAGCAATCTTGCATTTTTGACGTTTTTATAAGCTTACCTAACAGCCGTGAAAAGGAAAATTTGTACCTCCTAATTTTAACCATACCTGTCATACAACGGAAATCTTGAAATAGCCCGTATGCCTATTAGCTACCACTTTGGGATGTCTATCATACTTTTTTAACATCCTTATGAATATGTCTAACTACTGTAAAAAGGACACTTGGTACCCCCAAATTATACCGTTTTCTAATTTCAGGCCGAGTAGCCCACGGACTATAAGATTGATGATGGGCAGCAGCGTCATCATAGTGGACACATTACTGCGATCGCCAATCCGCTTGCCCAGCGTGGTGATGGGCATTCACATCCTAATGCGTTTATGCGCATAGTTAATAGGAGAGGCCTACGTCCAGCAGTGGACTATCATAGGCTGATGATGATGATGATGATGAAGATATGTTTCATCCTCAGATACACCAGTCCCAGATTAGCGGCAGCGGCAGTCCACGGAGTGATGGCTCTGAAAGGAACCGCTAAGGAGTTCGGTATCGTCTCAACACCCATCCTCCATTACTGCGTGAGGTGCAGAAACGATAATACTTACGGCACGCCTACTGAGGAAGGTACTGTTAGTTAGTCCACAGATATTGGTCATTTCACCAGAGTTGAGATGAATTGATAACACACACATCTAAATAAGGTCCTAATTGCAAAAAATACAGTTAATGAACGAATGACTTATCGCGATTTTCGTTAAAATTGAAGCAAATCGCTTGAACAAACGGTTTGGTCAATCTACAGTTGCAATTAGATTTGATATCAGGACGAAATAGGAACACTAATTTCAAATTCCTCTTCTGTCTGCGTGACATATTGTTGTGAGCATGATATCAACTCTCGTCGATATGTCGTAGGATGATTTGATACTTCGAATCTTCGCGAAAATCCTAGGGGTTTTGCGAAAACGCGGATAATAGGTTAGGTTAGGTTAGTTTGCAAAACCCCTAGGATTTTCGCGAAGATTCGAAGTATCAAATCATCCTACGACAGATATATAAGTCTCAGACTAGCGGCGGTACACGGGATGATGGCTCTAAAAGGAACCGCCAAGGAGTTCGGTATCGTCTCAACACCCATCCTCCATTACTGCGTGAGATGCAGAAATGATAATACTTATATGAGAAGGTACTGTTGTGTTTGTCCACAGATATTGGTCATTTCACCAGAGTTGAGATGAATTGATAACACACATTTCTAAATAAGGTACTGAAAAAAAAAATACTGAAAGAATGAATGACTTAATATGACTTGCTTCAAAATATTGAGTCTCCATTATTAGTCATCATCATCATATCAGCCGAAAGACGTCCACTTCCGAACATAGGCCTCCCCCAAAGATTGCCACAATGACCGGTCCTGCGCCACCCGCATCCAGTATTAGTCACGGTACTAAATTTATAGTTTAATTATTTGACTAGATAGTGACTGGAATCTCGCGAATATCGGGTGCACCCATAATACAAGTGTAGCATGGCAACAGGGATAGAATACCCGTCTTTTTTATGTACATTAAAAAAGAAGCAAAACTACTCACAGCAATAAATCCACTCTAGTGCTAGCACCGTCGATGACTCGGCTATTAAAATGTAGCTTGAATTCATATGGTTATTATCATACGTCGCACTCCAGCGGGCATTTTGGTGGCTTGTCAAAATGATAGACAAGGTTCACAAATACATCAATTCATTTTCAAGTAAGCAGAAGTATTTGTACTTAGTATTTGGTACCTAGTATTTATAATGTACAATGCTAAATATCTTAGAAACTAACCCCCTTATTCATAAACGTCTGCTAACTTAACAAGCCGCTAATAATTGTTTGTCCCTTTCGGTCTTAACAATGTGTCCATAAGATCAAAAGGGACAAACAATTATTAGCGGCTTGTTAAGTTAGCAGACGTTTATGAATAAGGGGGTAAGGTAGTATGTTAGTAACTTATTATTTTTTAGTATTCATTCAATTTGAAATGAAAATACAATTGACTAGTATGTGAAATACTTAATTTACTTAAGTAGATAATGTTATGCGAATATATTATTAATATTTTTTCTAAATTGCCGGCGGTCAACGGTCAATGAAGTGTGTTTTGGTTAACATTATTTGTAGTCACAACCTCTTCGTTATAAATTAGACTAATATATCATTTTTAGTGTCGATTTCCGGGATTCGATTTTAAGACACTTTGTAATTTCAGATATACTTGTTTTCCTTTAGGGTGCAGGCGTACTTTTGACAATTTGTTCATAGTCTTATTTATTACATTAAAGGAAGACTGCATTGACAAATTCGAATTTTGAAAAAAATTGTATGTTATTTTTTATCTCGGAGAAATGTTTAATTGTGTATGAATAAACTTCACTTCCTCTTCTGCGCTGGCTATAGCGAATACAATATAAGCAGAAGTATTTGTACTTAGTATTTGGTACCTAGTATTTATAATGTACAATGCTAAATATCTTAGAAACTAAGGTAGTATGTTAGTAACTTATTATTTTTTAGTATTCATTCAATTTGAAATGAAAATACAATTGACTAGTATGTGAAATACTTAATTTACTTAAGTAGATAATGTTATGCGAATATATTATTAATATTTTTTCTAAATTGCCGGCGGTCAACGGTCAATGAAGTGTGTTTTGGTTAACATTATTTGTAGTCACAACCTCTTCGTTATAAATTAGACTAATATATCATTTTTAGTGTCGATTTCCGGGATTCGATTTTAAGACACTTTGTAATTTCAGATATACTTGTTTTCCTTTAGGGTGCAGGCGTACTTTTGACAATTTGTTCATAGTCTTATTTATTACATTAAAGGAAGACTGCATTGACAAATTCGAATTTTGAAAAAAATTGTATGTTATTTTTTATCTCGGAGAAATGTTTAATTGTGTATGAATAAACTTCACTTCCTCTTCTGCGCTGGCTATAGCGAATACACGTTTTGCTTCTTTTCAACGAATTCAAATTAACTGTTACAAATACTAAATACATTTTAATATTCGTAGGTTAAGATTTTTTTTGTAAACCTTACGTTGCCACAAAACTGCCCGCTAGAGTGCGACGTATGGTTATTATAATAAAGATATAATAAATGGCCACGTGATTTTTCGTACGAGTCTGTCATTTTCATACATTTTCTCGAACATTTTAGTAACTCACTGGGATGGAAATGGTATTTTTTTGTAATAATGGTATTAATTCCGACAACATTGTCATTTTTTTTTTGTATTTCTTTGTATGTTTGAGAAAAGCACTATACATGCCTCGGCGTGAAAACGGATTCCCGGCCCCGTTACCTATCCGGCCGTTATATATACCAACTTGGCCGGAAATCCTCATTTTCCCGGCCTCTGATGTAATGTACTATTATTACTTATCGTATACGATTGCAGGATGGCATCTTAGCTAAACTTTCTGGAGACGCTGAATGCAGGTCGCTTCCAAAGTATGCGGGAGGCCTATGTTTAGCAGTGAACGTTAATGTCTCCAATTATGATGATGAGTATAAAGACAATCCTACATTCGTTTTTCACTCCACAGGTTACTACGAGAAAATAGTCGGTGCATTCAAGAACATACGTTCAAAATTACCCGTACACGGTACTTACAACACCACCCTGTATGTCGATGGAGCGAACGGAGTGGGCGGGAAAAAACTCAACATCATCAAGAAGACTTTAGACGGGGAATTGGATCTTGTGCTGTATAATTTGGGGGGCAATGGAGGCAAGCTGAACTTGAATGTGAGTATTTAACCCTTTATAAGGCAGAGGGTATGAAATATGTTTCCCGCCATGTTTCAACACTTTCAACATTGTGTCAAAGGGGCAAGAGTCCAATTTTGCGCATTTCTGACATCTGTCTGCCCGTTAAAGGGTTATAGTTTCTTGATAGAATAGAGTCCCGCTGACCTATTTTGTAATTGTTATTTTTTCTGGAAAATCCTTTTAAATTTTCCTCAGTTACAATGAAGTGGGTATAATAGATGAATTATCGAGAGTATAGAATTGCGTTTCTTGTGCTGTCAGTCAAAGTAACACTCTTAAGGTGTGCCAAATGATGACATGATGAAGAGTCGAGAAAACACACAATGCATTGTAAACATACAATATCACTAACACATACAATTCCAAGCTCTCTGTGATGACTAATGTATCTATTATACCCACTTCGTTCTTGAGGAAAACTTTAAGGATATTCCAGAAAAAATAGGTCCTGAGTTTTGGTTGGCTCTTCCTACTCAAGATCACTAAAAGAGGTACTTATCTATCACAAGAAGATATTCCAATATATAGTCCGCGATGGTATAAGTCCGCCTCTTAAGCATAATGAGTCTGCAATTTTTATTTTGTCTGTTTGTTTCCCAAATACCTAAATAAGATGACCATTTTTGTACCCATACGAACGCGAGGCAGATTTTCGCATTATGTGTAATAATTAGAGATGTACCGACTAGTCGGGGAAACTGACTATTCGGCGTTTTTTGTAGTCACCGATTAGTCGGCAAAAAACACCGATTAGTCGGCAATCATATACCTAAAATTACCTTTTAAAATTTAATGTAATCGTCATAATATTACGAACAGTCAATCATACATACACCTATCGTAGTAGGTGAGTTGAGTACTAAAACTAAGCATGAGTACCTAAGTCATGGTCAACATAACAAAAGATATTGTTTTTGGTGTTACATTATTCAAATTGAATTAAAATAAGATCACCGTAATAACAATCAGGCGCTTCAGACGAACCGAAAGTCTCAGAGTGCACCCGAACTTAGAAAAAAACCTACGTTTGGCATGGCCAACTAGTCGGCCGTTTGAGAACCGATTAGTCGGCCTAACCCCAGTCGGCCCATCACTAGTAATAACATTCAAAGTCAAAGTCAAATGATTCTTTATTCAAATTGGAATAGCAACAAACTCTCTTGAATCGTCTAAGTTACATAAAATTAAAACTACTTCCGGTTTTAACCCTACACCGCTGACCCGAGAAAAATCGGTAAGAAACTTGGCGGGACTTATTTTTTCAAATAATCATGGTATGTACAGTCGAGGAAAATGAATGTTTAGCAGTTTAATCGTCCACATAATCTGTTCGTATTATAATGACAAATTACGTCACATACCCATGAAGTTTTCTAGTTTTATTTCTTGCTGGGTGAAACGGTAGTTCGATTTTCAAACTATATTTGTTTGGTAATCAGATTGTGACAATGACTGCCAAATGACAAAGATACGTCAAACTCAATAATTATAAAATATTGTTTGGATTCTTTCGATATAATATTGCGAAAATTACAACTTAATCTGATTAAAAACCTGCACGTGCGGACTTTGCTCACGAATAAGTATCTGGATTTTGATTGGTCGTCAACAATTTTCACAGATGAGAAAACGTTTAAATCTTGCATTCGTGGCAGATTAAATTTATGGCGGCATACACGTTATCAAGAAAAAACGGTGTCAATTTGTGGGACTGGATGAGTGCTGATGGTGTAGGCGAACTCCAAGAGCAAATCAGTGGATTATGTTATGATATTGGAAGAGAATATGCTTCCCAGTGTGCGAATGTGTATTCACAACAGGAAATGCCTAATTGTTCATTCGAGCAAGATAAAACACACGGCTAGAATAACTAATACCTGGTTCAATCGTCACCCGAAAATGACTAAAATAATATGGCTGGCTAAATCACCTACTCTTAACCCTATCGAAAATGCATGGAATCGGAATTAATGGAGAACCGAAGCCCTCATCCAACATTGCAATCAAGCATGGGAAGATATCTCCCTGGGATGAGACCTCTGCACTGAGCTAGTAACTTCCATGCAAGACCATTTTTAGCAATCCTAATTGTCATAAACAACCACGGGGTCTACACTCGTTTTTAAAACATGATTTATTTACTAATAAATATAAACAGGCAAATCGTTTTTTATTTCATTTCCTCGTGTAACTTATTAGATGAAGGGATTGTTTCATAATCGTCAGGTAAGGTTGTCTGTCAAATAAATATAACACTTTCTTTATGTTCATGCATGTGAAAAAAAAGTGCACGTTGTCTGACACATTTTTTATCTGACTATTGTGAAAGTGAGAAACATGCCAAACATTCTTCTTTAAGGGCTGATTTTTCAATCCTCAGTTAAAAGTATCGATTAGTTAAAATTATTACCATTCTTATCTAAGGTTATCAGTCAAAAAAGGATAGAGCTAACATTTATTTGACAGATACTGTTAATTGGTAAATTTCGAGGATTTGTCTCTCTCACTCTAATGACGCCTTCGTTTGAGTGCAGAGAAAAATCTTCGAAATTTACGAATTTCGATTTTCGCAGTGGTAGGCCTGGGTATGGAAAAATCAGTCCTTAGTCGTGTTAGTGCGTTCGAGTAACAAATGTCAAAAAACAACATACACGGAATTAAGAACCTTGTCACTGACGTTAATGCCAAAGCCAAACAAAGATAGAAATATGCTGTTTTCTTCTTTTTGACGATTATAGACATGTCTTGGTTCGTTATTAGTCGCTTGCAGTCGGAAAATGTATCACGACTAATTTCAGAATTATGGCAACCTGCTAAACATTCATTTTCCTCGACTGTACATCTTACAACTAACATGCATTAAAAAAGAACTAATACATAAAAATGGATTTCAATAAATTGAATTATAATAATAACAAGAGATGTAAAGTCTCTAAAAGTCCAATCATTTATATATAATAATTTGTAGAGAAGTAGAGGTCTCTGTCAGAAATGTCAGAATAGGTATATAATAATAACAATATTGTAATGCACGTTTGGAAACGTATAAGTTCTCCAAGCGTAAATGTAATTTAATTACTTTAACCATTGATTTAGAATATATAAGTGGATCCCCAAACAGCTCAAAAAAATGGCCTCAAAAAATGGGCTGCAGAAGTAAATATTGCGGTCCTTTTGCTCCGCTATTCAGTTGTGACAGTTGACATTTGGTCACCTTACGGTATAGCATCAATATTCCTTAAACGTAAAAGTTTCTACTATTTTGCGGTGTTGTTCGCAAATTTGACACTTATTGCTCACTTCACAAAGTTTTTTATTCTTTGAGTTTTTTTTTATTATAGTTTATTGTAAATGAGCGTTATTAGCTTCAACTGAAACATGATAGAAATGACTTTTAGTGCCACTTTTCTTGGTTTTTTTGTTTGGCTCTGTGCGTCCATTTATTATTTAATGTCATTGCCGACTAGTCCGTTTGAATGCCGATTAGTCGGCCTAACCCCAGTCGGCCCATCACTAGTAATAACATTAAAGCATTTCTTGAACAGTGCGGTGCGGACTTCGTGAAGGTATCACAACAACCGCCGGTCGGGGTCGAACACGCGCCCTTCCAACGTGTCGCCTCGCTCGATGGAGACGGCGACAGAATCGTCTATTACTACCTCGACGATAGGTAAGTAAATAACTGACATTTTCAGCATTGTCAGTCTCTTTAGTCTAGCTGGTAGCGACCCTGCCTACGAAGCTGGTGGTTAAAATCCCGCTGAGGGCATTACTCGTATTTGTGTATTTTTTTATCACAAATATTTGTACCTTGGTCATGACTGTCTATGTATTTGAGTATCTATACAGGGTGTTTGTTATGTCGTTAGCCAAATTTGGATATGTCATTCGAAAAAAAAAGTGACACTTTTTTTTGTTTTTTTTCCCGTTTTTTATCCGGCAAAAACATAATTTGTGGTCACTAGGCAAGTTTGTTTCAATCCGTGCGATTCGATGGCAGACAAAAGGGTAGCGGGTTTGAGTAGTCAAGTCTTAGCCAATCAGGAGTTCATCACAAGCACCGATCAGCCGACGTCACTCACCCCACCATCGGCACTAAACAATGAATAAAATGTCCTAACTACATGCACACACGATTGTTATTTGATTAAAACTGCCCAAGCGCATACCTACCTGTACCTGCTCGTCGTCATCAACAATTCAATTTGCTTAGAGAGTGCATTAGAATCGATATCTGAGGTAAACCAGTACGCGTTTGTATGACGGAACATTTAAGTTACTCCGTTCTTGAGATCAAATTATGCTGGCTCGGCTGATCGCAAGATGCCATGTGCCATTTGTACAGCACTCTGTAAACAAAGAAGGAGTGCGCTTGCGTGAACGCACTCGAGTCAAACTACCCTCAGATCGGCGCGCAACTCAAAATACCCTCATTATTAGTACTGTATGCGATAGACTGATAATGCTATCTCGTGGGATTTACCTGCAAGTTAAGCTCCACCTCCATTCCCCACTACGCGTAGGAAACTTGATACGTACGTTATAACGCATTGAATTAGTTACCTTATGCGGGTTAATTAAAGTTGCAAACTCAAACACCCTTTCCAATCTGATTTGGCAGTTATGAGATAGTGGTGCAGTACGCAAAGTAAGCAAGTGATCATAGTGACCAAACATTCGTTAGATAATGGGATTTAAAAAAAAATCTATAACAAAAAGGATAATGAAAAATGGATTATTTTTGTTTTACCAAATATTTTTTTACGCCTTTACCCAACACATATTGCAATATGGCTAATGATATAAAAAACACCCTGTATGTATAGGTAGTTCCACGAGAGTTGAGGTCACGCACACAACAACATGTCATGTAATCACAAGGGGAATTTGAAATTAGTGTTCTTTTCTCGTACTGACAATAAATCTAATAGCAACTGTCTAATAGTAACTGTTTATAAAGATTGGCCAAAAAGTTTGTTTAACGGATTTGTTTGAATATTTTGACGCAAGTCACGTTAAGTCATTCATTCATTCAGAATTTTTTTTGCAATTAGTACTTAATTTACAGGTGTGTGTTATCATTCACCTCAACTCTAATGAAACTACCTATATCTATCTATTATATATATCGTCGCCTGGTACCTGCATCACAGGCCTTAATTGAGCTTACCGTGGGACTAGATCGTTTAAGATGTCCTAAGACATTTGTTTTGTATGCTAAGGCAAGTTAATTTAGTTTATAGTTATTGAATTTCTAAGAATAGAGAAATAACAAATCATGGAGTGCTCAAGTTAATAAATCTAAGTTGTATTTTTGGAAGGGTCAAACAGATTGATAATGACATGACAGACATGTAGGTATGTCTTGAACAGTGTTATACACTATAAGGCAAGGTATTTTTTAGACGTAAAAGCGTACGTTTCCTATCCTAAACTGCTATTTCCTTGATTAGAAATTAAAAAAAAATCGTGGGGAAAAAAGAACTTTTGACGGAAATACGAACTCGTGTTTCTTGATAAAGACAAACATGACAACTTTATGACATTGACAATAAAAATAAACGTACTTGAAAAAAGATTGTTTATAATATTTTCTTCGGTTACCGCGAGGATTACACTATTTACACATGAAATAAAACTATGAACGCAGACCACGAACCCTGTAAAGTGTTCGAAACGTCGGAATTAAGTTAAAGTTAGTTAATATACGCGAGTTTATCCGTTTTCATAGTTTTATTTCAAAAGATTGTTTATTACACCTGTATTTGGCCACTATGGAATAGCACAATTTTATTAACACCTTCGCTACGGCACGTAACATATTAGCAGTATGTTTAATTGCGAATTTTGTACGAGTGTTTATACGAAATTCACTTCTAGGCTAGATTTATTAAGCCTGTTTTCATTGTCACTACAGCGATAACTTTCGTTTTCACTATAGGTTACGAATATCCTGCAAAACAGGAATTCACTCTTATTCGAAACGTTTAAGGTTGATTTTAGTAGAGCATTAAACAATCAATATCAACACTTTCGTTTTCATTTGGTGTCGTATTCAAATCAACAGTTCTCCTCGATTTCATGTTATCCTGGTAACTGGCAGTGTCCGAACGCTGTTCGGTGTCGGTCATCAAGTAATCATCATCTTCTTACCATTCTTACAGTAATCATTATGGTTCCTAGGGTCTGCCTGACAGCTCATTGTATGACTAGGCATTCATCATCATCATATCAGCCGAAAGACTGACACCCCCAAAGATTGCCACAATGACCGGCTCTGCGATCCCGCATCCATCGGACTCCTGCGATCTTCATCAGTATGCTTAGCACATGATTGGTATGTCAGTATATTGCCGCGAGGTAGATTTTCCATCTTTTACTAACTATATGAATAAAAGAGGGATGGGTAGTCTATCTCGCGGCGACATATTGTCGCACTAATCCTGCGCTAAGCCTGCTGGTCATCAGTAGGATTGGCATTACTTTTTACGAATCCGCTATCTAACCTTCAAACCCAGAGGGCAAACTCAGTCTTATTTCTGTTTCGTTGCGATGTATTCCTTCACCGATAAATGATTGGTAAATCGTCGGTTGACCAAAACTCACTAAGCAACAAATGCCTACTTGAAATAGTTATAGTGGGCCGACGAAATATAACTAATATGATGAATTGATGACATGACATGCATATAGTTTGCATGAAGATGTCCGCGTAAAAGAAACTTATGATCCCCGACACTCAGAATAAACCCACTTTCAACACTTGTATCATAAATAAATATTACTTACACGGACGTCATACTGAATATGAAGTTAGAACAAACTTCTACATTGCGTCTCGATGTTGCTTCCGCGTATACTAGGGTCTCACGGAGGAGAGGAGATTCAATTTAACATAAAAGGGTATATACATACATACACATAAAGCAGTATTTACATGCTACGGAATTTGTGCAAGGTATTATTAATGTAACAAAAGTTCATCATTATTGTAGCTGTGTATATTATGTACCTACTCGTATTCGCATTTTAGTTACCTATACATAATATCTAGCTAATGAAAAAATGCTTGTTTCAACAAGTGAATTTGACGCATCCTAAATTACGGCAAGCAATGTTCATCATTACATTTTTGTTAATAAATATTTTTATATTTATCATAATTAGAATCAAAAATGTTCATGAAATATAAAAAAAATTGCCGTGTGGTAACGGCAGTAAGAATACATTAAATTAAGGGACTGAAGTGTCACTGGCCATTCTTTGATAAAAGATTGATGATGGGCAGAAGCGTCATAGACTTTACTGCAATCGCCAATCCGCTTGCCCAGCGTGGCATTTACCTCCAAATGCGTCTATACGAATAGTGAATAGGAGAGGCCAGCAGTGAACAGGCTGATGATGTGATAAAAAAAATAGGATTTGTCCCGTAAGCGAACAGGTAAAATGTATGAGCGTGCCTTGCTGTCACGTGCTTTCAGTTTACGTGCAGTCTAACATCAGTTGTGTTTCAACTTGTAAGATACATAGAATAAATTCCACACCTAACTGTAGTATCTAAGTATACCAATATAGCCATCCTGTTCTTGCGGAATGGTAACCATCCATCTAGGATACTTTTGCAAGTAGGTCACCTAGTAACGCTATACTACCGCTTGATTCTGCACTCCTGGTACACGCGGAAGAAAACTCACGGCAGATGCGATTGAACTTTGACCTAGTTACTGAACTTTTGAGCTTTTATTCTAAAATAAAAGTTAAGGTAATATTAATATGCAATAATAATTATAGTAATTTTTTGGGGAAGACCTATGTCCGGCAGTGGACGTCATCATTTGGCTGATAATAGTTTTTTTTTTAAGGCAGAGAAGGTAGTTTTGGTCCCTAGAAGTTGTCGAGTAAAGACTTCTTGATTACTTTTTGGCCCTATCACTAAATGCTAATAAATATTCGTATAAATAGTATTTCGAATCTTAAAAGCAAGATTTCGATTGAGCGTTCTAAAATGTATTCATATTAGAAGATATGACTGTAATAATATTGAATTTATTAAGTCCTGTAAATTGACACCCGATCACAAATTCAACTCTTTTTTTTTATTTGTGATCTTTATCAATATGTCTATACAACCAAAAGAGACAAACAATACTTAGCAGCTTATTAAATTAGGAGACGTTTATGAATAAGTGGGTTGAACTCTACCTGTGACGTATTAGAGTTCAAATTGTAAGGAATAATTTTTGCCGGCTGTGTAGGTAAATTGAGCCATATAATTATACTTCGTTTTTTTTTAGCATTAGAAAGACCTTTGCAGAACGAGATATAAGGTTTTTTTACAGGCAAATTCTGCGAATCGAACAGTAAATACGAGTTATTAAATATCACGAATTTATTATCATGCTATATTAATACACATTACTCAGTGTTTTGAACAGATAAGAAACATAATGTTAGTTAATTTATATTCTAAGATGAAAAGATAATAATTTTAATAAATTGCGTTTGCAATTTTTCATGGAAAGGTTGTACATTAAAAAACCTAAAGAGGCAGAGTTCTCACACAATTTTAAAATGTCACTGTCTGTCATTCGACTTCATATTGTTGTCGGTTGAGTCGGTTGTGTTTTATATTGCTGTTACCTTACTTAAAGATTGTTGTTATCGTTTTTGTTCAATTTCGTTATTAATTGTTGATCTATTTAGATATTTTGTTTGTTGGTGCACATTTAAAATGGATGAAAGCAAAATCCTGTGACTACCAGCGAAAAGCGGATGGTGATGAATATTTACAAATTAAGAAACGTGCCATAGAAAGGAATATCCCACTAAATCGGAACGTGTGAAAAAGACTGCTGAGACTGCTGGCATATCGTTGGCTAAGGTATATAACATTTTAAAAGAATATAATTTTTAAATGAAATTAGATAATGTAATAGATAACACTGTGGAAAAAAATATTATAAACGTTGGTGGTTCCGAGTCCTCGGACTCTTCCACTGACAGTTGTTATCTGCTCAGTCTTTATGACACCGTGTCCGCTTTTATACCGATAGTTTTAATCCTTAAATGCATGACTTTTAAAAGTATTAAGCCAGATTAAATATGCAAATATTGTTAAATTTTAGACTGTAAACTTCATTAAATTCAGTAGATGTAAAATCGGTACGATATTAGTTACAAATAAAAAAATACTTTGTTAAAAACCGCCAAACACTAAACGAAAACTTTCAATATATATCTTTTTTCTAAATTGCCGCCATCTTGCTTATAAAACACTTATAACTTTTTTAAATACAGTTTTGCCAACAAATTAATAATAAATGTGAAAACCATACGTTCGGCTATCGGTAAATATCAAATGATATGTATATACATAAGTTCCGAGAAATTCAGTGGTATCGGCCGAAACCGAAGAAGGAAGGTTTACGACCACTGCTTCTTTGTTCACCCGTTTGACAGATAATTCTAATCTTAAATAAAACGAAGTATAAAGCTTTCCAACAACTTTTAAACTATACGATTTACTGTATGTAGGTACTGCATATATCTCTTTTACACCTGCAGTTTTCATTAGATCTATTGCACTCGTTCCAGTTATTGAGTCATGCACTTCTTTATTTTATGCAGTCCTAGTAAACGCGGAAGATTATGCGAACAGAATTGCCCTCCATTGATAGTTTAATTCAGAAACTTGTCATGAGAGTATTAAGAGTTTACTGTTTATATTCCGATTACTGTTTCAAAATATTACTAATTACTCTTTTGGCCTATTTCACCATAGTTACAAGTGTGACAATTGTAAAATATCACTGTTACTGACGTCACAGGCCTCCGTATGCTACGGCTACCGCTTACTATCGGACGAGCCATGTGATTGTTTGCCACCTTCATAAAATTATTACTAATAACGTTATTATATCGTTCATAAACTACTTTTTATTTTCCGAAACCCGTGACACTTGTCCCAAGGTTTAGTACAATTTTCATTAAATCTTGGCATGAGGTTCGGCTTATGTCGGAATTTCGCTACAATTGTCGTGTTTTTTGTGACAATTGTAATTTTGCTTCCCAGAAAACTAGTTATTTACTACTGATTTATTTAAGTTACTACATTTTAGTGCACTACATTTTATGTTGGTAGCAAACAAACGCACGGCCCTTCCGATGGTAAGCGGTAACTGTAGCCTATAGACGCTCCCGGTTGGTGAAATTGGGGCCAGACTTAAAGAAAATATAACACAACCAAGAAAAATACAGAAATAAATAATATTCGCAAATGAATGCCCAATTAAATTAATTCTCAAGTCTGATATTATTACAAAATTCCACCGACTAAAATCCTTGTAATAATTAAATAACTGTAAATGTTGCATAAACTAACCCCTCATTCATAAACCTCTCCTTACATACCAAACCGATAAGTATCGTTTATCCCTTTCGGTCTTATATACGTACAGATAAGGCCGAAAGAGACAAACGATACTTAGCGGCTTGCTAAGTTAGGAAACGTTTGTGAATAAAGGGGGTAACAAGATTCCTTTCAAAAATATAGTATTGTTGACCTTTAAACCCGTGACCTACTCACCTTTACCTCTTGTACCTGATGTTGTCCTAGTATACGCGGCAGCTACGCCACCGAAGTCAGCGGCAGGTTGGACCATCCAATGTTGGAAGTTTGATATATACAGTATCTTCCGACATACAGTGTATCAAATTTTTACAAATATCTTACAGCTGACTTAAAGAAACACTACCAAGAAAGATATGGGTACGAATAATACTTGAAAAACGATGTCCAAGTAAATTCATGAATTAAATTTATTTCGGAATTATATAACTAAAACCGTAACCCTCGACTTTTAATAGTATTTTATGCAACCCTTGTTTAAGAGAGGTCAAAAAAGGTGAGTGGCGTGGGTAACAAT
>JALPQI010013744.1:0-24338 GCA_025490895.1 Thaumatotibia leucotreta | reverse complement strand
TCTCCATTCTGAACTGAGCCGGTGCTGACGCGTCGTGCGCGTGGCACGTACTGTAGATCGCCGCGCAGCTCGCTGGGCCCGTTGAGGATAACGCCCGTTGGGCGCGTAGTGACAAGACGAGAGTTAACCGTATAATTACATTAAAAGTTAATGTACTTACTTCATCGGGCTATCTTAGTACACTGCTAGATGTAGACCTCTTCTATTGACTATGCGTATAGACGCATTAGGAGGCGAATACTCATATTCGCACGTTGGGCAAGCGGATTGGCGATCGCAGTAATGTGTCCACTATAATGACGCTGCTGCCCATCATCAATTTTATATTAAGAATGGTCAAATGTGTTCTTACTGTCGTCACCATGGCTATTCATTATATTTAGATTAAAATAAAGTGTCGCTCTTTTTTGAAACGCTATAGTTGGATTTTTCCCCTTTTTAGTACGTCAAGGTTACTAAGCTTTCGTTCACTTTCAGTTTTGACTCCATTGTCAACATAGGACATAACAATATATCTAGCCAACGAACCGTCGTATCGCACAAACTGGACATGCGCATGATTTAGCACCCATAAACCTAAAGTTAGGATTATACGCTGGATCATTGAGTTTCTGTATGGTTGTGCCTCATTCACAAATAACTGGTTATAAAACTGATAGTAATATTATAAATATTAGATGTCATATACCAAAGAAAAACGATCAAGATCACCAAACATCCGAGGTGGGGATCGAACCCACGTACTCAGCTTTCGCGGCTGATGCCTGTACCCCTCAGCCACTCGGTCAAATAAAAAAAAAATAAAAAAGCGGGGTAGACAAAAAGTAGAAACAAAATATTTAGTTAATAAATAATTTGATTTGTGTTTTCGCAATACGTTTGATACTAATATATTAAATGTGAATTTCATTCGTAAATTAGACATAGGACAGTAGTAGAACCTACCTAAGTACCATCACCTATGAGTGCGAAAAAAAAATAAGTTCGACACGAGTTGCAAATGTCCTTTTTGCACGTGTATCGTACGAAGTTTTTCAGTACAGATAGCCCTCCGAACTTCTCGACCTATTATAAAAGGAACCACTTCTTGCACTAGCTCGTAAAAACAGGACCATCTGTACTGAAAAAGTAATTGTTGTTGTATTGTTGTTGTCTGGCCATTTTTTCCGCAACTCGACATCAAACGTGCCTATTTTGCATGGTCCCAACGCTGGCCCAGTACTTGTTGGGGACTTCACCTTGAATTTCTTCGCAGGTGTATGCGTGTTTCCTCACGATGTTTTCCTTCACCGTAAAGCACTTGCGAATATCAAACGTAATTACAAAATATTATTCCGTAGGTACCTACACTTAGATTTAATCAACTACAATGACATAATTATTATGAACATGGACATTTTGAGAAATATGGTGGATCTTGCTCAGCATCATTGACTTGACCATCAGCTCGCCAATTTTTACAGTATCGAAGACGTGATTCAAATGTAGGTACAAACTTTTAGAGAATTGCTCTAATATTGACTAATACAAAGTTCGCCTGAGGCCTATAATATTATAAAAAATATAGGGAAAAAAATTGAAGTAATGCACTTGACATAACAAAGTAGTGCGTAAGAAACAAATCTTGCTTGACGGTGAGCTAACATAACACATTCTATATAAAGCAGTATAAAATCTCCGATATCGATCACTATCGATCCCGGCTAAGCTCTCAATCGTGTCCATGTACTCGATACAAAATGGACGTGTAAGTAAATACGGCTGGGACACTACCGTATCGAGTTACTGATTTAGTGTGCGGTGTCGCCACAATGTGCCGGACACGTCGGGTCCCAGGCAGGAGCTGTGGCGGACCGGGGGGCTTAGACAAGTTGCCAATCGCTAGCGCTTCACCGTCAATCGTAAGCGACTAATATGAAAGAGTGACAGAGAGGGAAAACTACGAAACGCTATTAAGCGCTAGCGATTGGCAACTTGGCTAAGCATCCGGGGCGGTCAGTCGGTCACGATATGGTGCATTTCACGGGACTGTCGGGTTAGCATATTTCTAAAGGTGGGTTAACATCGAACTAGCGAATGCTTATTCTATCCCCACTCTACGTGAGTGGGGATAGAATAAGCATTTGTGTACAAGTAAAACGGTCCTGAAATTTCGTTGACATGTGTCCTGTTCAATACATCACGCTAATTAATTGAACCTATAAAAACTTAACCGCTGTTTAAAAATAGTTGTGATTGGTCCATTAAAGTTTAGATTGGCTATATTCCATTTGCATTTATCATAAATTACCATTCTACAAGATTGATGATGGGCAGCAGCGTCATCATAGTGGACACATTACTGCGATCGCCAATCCGCTTGCCCAGCCTGGCGATTATGGGCATTTACCTCCTAATGCGTCTATACGCATAGCTAATAGGAGAGGCGTACGTCCAGCAGTGGACTATCATAGGCTGATGATGTGATGATGATGATGATAAATGCAGCATATCCGGCGCAATGGTACAATGGTGCATGGAGGCATTTTTGAGCTGGCGTTAGACGTCCATGTTATATATATATGGTCGCAGTTGGCAAGCGACATTCGGCAAATTGAAATTCTGCTTAAGTCAGCATACCCCGACTGAGATTCAAACACGAAACGAAGCAGACATGGTCACTAACGACTGAGCTACGGTCACTAACCAAATAAAAAAACCGCTTTCGCTTACAACTCGCACCCAACCCTTGTAAAACACCCGCCAAAGTCTTGTAGGAAACGCCAAACATTACATGTGATAGTTTGCAGCTACAGGATTTTTAGCACGACAGTTACCCTGGATCCGAGCCGTGAGAACAAAGACTTGGTTTTGTAAAACACAAAAACGAAATAGACACTTTGAATTAGCTTTTCGACTCTAATGTGTGGCATCAAAAATCGAAATGGTAAACGTTTTCGTTTTGTACTTTTAATTTTTTACTTTTTTTATATTAGATGTCATAAACCAATAAAATTAGTATTAGGAAAAAAGCGCTATTTATGATTTCTTTGGTATATGACTTGCGTCACATATTTATAATTTATAATAGATGCAGACGAATAAGGGCTGATTTTTCATTCCCAATTATCACCATCCTATTGACACTGGTAACTATGAAAACCTTAAAGCTTCAAAATCATATTACATTATAATTATATTGACTTATTCGAATATAAGTTTACAAGGTGGGCAAAAAAAAGTGCGTGAGGTTTTGGAAAGCAGAAAAAGCCCCTTGGGGTTTTTAATGAAATAAGCTTCTGTTTCAGAAGCAGTAAGTAGTTCTAAAATTAGCACCTAGTAGGTACGCATTTTCAAAAAAATCGTCTCTTCTGAAACTGCCAATACCCTTTTAGGCAGACATTTACCCTGACAGGCAATGGGAATTCGCTTATGTTTTAGATTAGATTTTCCTAAGTCTTTTGTCACGTTTTCTCTTTTCGGAATGCTAATGCGAGTAAGCTAGATGCACTGAAGTGAACAAAACTCAAGTTGTGTTTGTCCCAACATGCCTTTTATGCGACGAAAACGTGTTACTCTGCACGTGGGTGTCCATATCGGCCTAATTCACTTGTAATAATTTGGTTTAATTCGCGACTAAATCCGATCCCGACAATGCCATAGTATCTCACGGTAATGTGTGTAGTGACAACGGCGAAAAGTCACACGCGCGGGATATCTTGATACTTTATATCGAATCCATTTCCAGTTCGAAAAATTGTTGGTTCGTGTTTAATATGAACAACTAAATTTGTATAGAATCTGCTATAGTGTTATAATGGATTTCGTCAATATATTATATAACTACCCTGTACAAACGTAAGACGCCTTAGCAAGACATTTTGTATATTTTTCTTTCATTGTACGACTAATCGTACAATGAAAGAAATATTATAATTATTTATTATTTTTCTTTTATTGACTAATCAATGAAAGAAAAATAAGTATAATTATGAATGAATATCACCAAACTAATGATTTTAATCATGCAATTGAATTTTGTTACTGTTTCAGAAAAAAGTATGTAAAGGCGGGGAAAGTCGGGTTTTAATTACAGACTTTAACATTTATTTAAACAAAAAACACGCTATTGGTAGCATATCGGCAAGAATAAGAAAATGTTTATATATTTATGTTATAGGCCGTTTTCACTTTTAGGGAGACCCATTTTGCGTGAGATACAAAAATCTTAATTGCAGTCAGATTCGTTACGACAATTAAGTATAAAATAGATAGGTATATTTAGAAATGTAAATATCGCTTATAGTTCATAAAATTAACATCAAAACGGGTTTTCAATGAAAAGTGCTTAACTGTCCTTAAAACCCGACTTAAATATGGTTTTATAATCTCACTTTAATTGAGTATCTCTAAAAGTGAAAAAACCTTAAAACATATTGATGTTTTGTTTAAACATATAACTATCAAGTATCAAGAAACTTCCTTGCCCACCATGGCATCAGTTTTGGCGACACTACTTCAAAGTAAGTGCGTCATTGCGCCGATATACGACGCGGCGCGACATGTCGCCCGATTATACTAATGCACGATGCGTTTAATTCAC
Organism: Thaumatotibia leucotreta; assembly: GCA_025490895.1. Taxonomy (NCBI): domain Eukaryota; kingdom Metazoa; phylum Arthropoda; class Insecta; order Lepidoptera; family Tortricidae; genus Thaumatotibia; species Thaumatotibia leucotreta. The sequence continues at coordinate 19,756 of JALPQI010013744.1, read as the reverse complement.
TTATTATGGTCCCAGTTCGTGTAATAGCGATTTGATGGTAATTGCGAATATTACAATGGTAAATAATTTGTATAACCAGATTTTTTTTTATTGCCATTAAATTCCCTAACTACTTCTGCAGCTAAAAAAATCGATGAATAAAAAAAATTTTTTGTTTTATTTTCATATTGGCAATGTTCAAGAGTAATCAAAATTAAATAAAAAAGTGAAAAACGTGTTGTTGGGAAAGTTTGACATTTATCATTTAATGTCAAAATTATTTTAATTAATTAATTAAAATATTATTGAGACTTACCGCCGGTGAAATCACGGGCCTAAAAATAAATTATATTCTTTACACTAACTAGGATTTTTTAAATTAATATAAAACTAATTAAAACGAACTTTAATTACACAAAAGAGTTAAAAGATAAAATATTTTAAAATAAAAATAAAACCGCCTTCAAAAATTCGCCCGAACTAAAAAGTAAAAAATAATTTTATTTCCTACTTCTTAGGATTTCCTACCCAAACCTTTAAACCTAGGTATCCTACAGGTATCCTACAGATTTCTTAGAAGTCGGTGCCAAGCCAAATACGTTCATAGGTATATACTCGTATTAGATAGAGCTTTGTAACTTACTGTCAGTCCGATTATGTTGTTATCAACAGAATGATCTACCTCAGTCATTTTGATTAAAGCATAACCGGTGTGACAGTAAGTTCTATGACTTGACTATAGACAAAAATCTATCAAATACGGTCATATACTCGCGAAGTGAACATATTTGGCTTGGCACCGACTTCTAAGAAATCTGTAGGATACCTGTAGGATACTTAGGTTTAAAGGTTTGGGTAGGAAATCCTAAGAAGTAGGAAATAAAATTATTTTTTACTTTTTAGTTCGGGCGAAATTTTGAAGGCGGTTTTATTTTTATTTTAAAATATTTTATTTTACGCTTTTTAGTAGTGTAAAATCGTTATTTAGTATGCACTGCACTGTAATAGGCCAGAAAACCTGAACTGGATAACTTAAATATTCAAAGAATTATCCCATTATCGAGGAGATATACAGTGTATCATCAGTAGGTATGAATAATTTCAAAGATTATAGGTAACAGCCTTAGCATGCCTTTATTATTTAAAGAATCAATAACCGCTAACCAACATGTCATAACTACTAAGCAAAAACTTGAATAGATCTCGAAAATGTATGACAGTTGTTACATTCAAAGAATTACTTAATCGTTAAGGAGTTATACCTTTCGTCATCAGCTCACCAACATGAGACTATGACCACCTAAAGGCAAATACTCAAATAGCTTCCAAAATAAATGAACTATGTTATATTTAAAGAATTATCCCCCAACTCCTAATCTCTAAGGAGTTGTACCTTCCATCATCAGCTCACCGACATGAAAGGATGACCACCTAAACGCAAATACTCGAATAGCTTCCAAAATACATGAAATATGTTATATTTAAAGAATTGTCCCCCAACTCCTAATCTCTAAGGAGTTGTACCTTTCATCATCAGCTCACCAACATGAAAGGATGACCACCTAAAGGCAAATATTCAAATAGCTTCCAAGCCTTAGCATGCCTATATTATTTAAAGAATCACTAACCGCTAACCAACATGTCATAACTACTAAGCAAAAACTTGAATAGATCTCAAAAATGTATGACAGTAGTTACATTCAAAGAATTACTTAATCGTTAAGGAGTTATACCTTTCGTCATCAGCTCACCAACATGAGACTATGACCACCTAAAGGCAAATACTCAAATAGCTTCCAAAATATATGAACTATGTTATATTTAAAGAATTATCCCCCAACTCCTAATCTCTAAGGAGTTGTACCTTCCATCATCAGCTCACCGACATGAAAGGATGACCACCTAAACGCAAATACTCGAATAGCTTCCAAAATACATGAAATATGTTATATTTAAAGAATTGTCCCCCAACTCCTAATCTCTAAGGAGTTGTACCTTTCATCATCAGCTCACCAACATGAAAGGATGACCACCTAAAGGCAAATACGCGAATAGCTTCCAAAATACATGAAATATGTTATACTTAAAGAATTACCCCCAACTCCTAATTGCTAAGGAGTTGTACCTTCCATCATCAGATCACCAACTTAAAATGTTCATGACTAGACGCAAATACTTGATTAGTCTTCGAAAAGAAATTAAAAATGTCATGTGTGCCTACAACATTTGAAGAGTTCCCTCGATTTCTCCAGGATCCCATCATCAGATCAGAATTCGGTGACAATGGGACCAACTAGAAGGTATACCCTTTCAAACAAAAAAAGAATTTTCCAAATCGGTCCACGCGTCTTCGAGTAATCGGGGAACATACATAAAAAAAAAAAAAGATTTCGACGAATTGTTAACCTCCTCCTTTTTGAAGTCGGTTAAAAATAACGAAGCAATCATCTAATCCAATTAAAGGATGATTTGTGACGTTTTCATTAAAATATACCTATAGAACTAAAGGTATTGAGGTATATTTTAAGATTTGATAAAGTAAATTTTTAGTATGTACTTACGAACCTAATGTTTTTTTAACCATGCGAGGACACAGGTCAGGATTTTCCTCGTATGAAGCGCAAATAAGAAATGTAACTAAATATTATTTTAAAATATACCTAAACCTTAGTTTACTTTTAAGAAAATTCGGCTACATGTATAAAATCTAGCCATAATAGTTGTGATCGATAAATTAAAAAGACGACCTAAATCTCTCAATAACCCGTTTTCTACCTTAGTGACTGCTTTTATAATAAGTAACCTTTTACTTGACACATTTCTGAACGTAAAAGGTATTACCGATTCCACGAATCAATCGTTGGCTGCTTTCGAAGAGATCAAGTAAATATAGATTCTTGCAGCATCGCGAGAAAATATTTTATCCAAATAAAAAAAAAAAATTAGAGTTATGAAAACAAAATTTTAAAATTGAACTGATATATTATGATATAATAACAAGACATAAAAAATTAATAAAAATAAAAATTATTTATTTGAAATGGAAAACCTTAAACTAATACACATATATCCTGTGGCCCCACACTAGGCAATGCCTGTCACGTGGCGACCAGTGGCCTATTTCACCATAATTACAATTGTGACAATTGTAAAATATCACTGTTACTGACGTCACAGGCCTCCTTAGGCTACGGCTACCGCTTAATGTCGGACGGTCCATGTGCTTGTTTGCCACCAACATAAAATTATTACTAATAACGTTATTATATCGTTAATAAACTACTTTTTATTTTCCGATACCCGTGACAATTGTCGCAAGGTTTAGTACAATTTTCATTAATTCTTGACATGAGGTTCGGCTTATGTCGGAATTTCGCTACAATTGTCGTGATTTTTGTGACAATTGTAATTTTGCTTCGCATAAAAGTAGCTATTTACTGCTGATTTATTAAAGTTCCTGCACTAATTTTTATGCTGGTGGCAAACAAACGCACGGCCCTTCCGATGGAAAGCGGTAACTGTAGCCTATAGACGCTCCCTATTGGAGAAACCGTAGATTTACAATTGTAGGACTTGTCAATGTTGTGAAATTGGGGCCAGATTCGGTTTTAAAGGAAGTGATTTACATTTTGTTTTACTTATAGACAGCGCTTTTAACCGTTCCTAAAACTCCGCACATAATTATATACCTACGTAGACATCAGTCAGTGTGGATAAGTCCGGCATATTTTATTTTCAAGGAAATTCCGTCATATGAGTCTTATAGTACTATTCCGTTAGGCTCGGGAATCAGTTGGTATACGGACTTTCCGGATAGACGGTCTTAGCTGCATTGACCTTACACACATTAGGTATATGTTATAATATATTTGGAATGTGATCTGGCTAACTCTACCACTTTCATAAATGCTGCTTCTAGGGAAATGGGTGTCTGAATCTCATCCTTTGGGGTCAGTAAAAGTAGGGTGTTCCAATTTGTGCTTGAGTTGTATACTGGGTGGGGTGACATCGGGGTCGTGATCCAAACTGTGAGAAACGTGTTAAGATGGTCATTCTCAACAAGGTTTCCCATGGAACAAATATGAATATCGCGAAAAAAAAAACTGTTTCCATACCGAACGGGAAGTGTTCATAACTTCCAGTCTCGTTTCATAATTATGTAAACACATTTGGAAAGGATTAGTATGGAGAAATGTATACATATTAATGAACTCGAACTTTACTAGTCGTAAAAAAAGTATGTTTGTTCATATAGGTCTCATAGAGAACATTGTTTAGGAAGACCATCTTAACACGTTTCTCACAGTTTGGATCACGATTCCGATGTCACCCTGTATTTAAAATAAACAGTCAAGTTATAGTGCTACCTTAATCTATTATAGTGATATTGTTTTTAATTTAATGTAATTTAATATGAAAGAGAAGTTTCAATGAGCAATGTGTGAATGGTGACAATTGTGCACTGAATGCAAATAGCATTCAGTAGTCGGTATGACACGTAACTCGGCCCCGGATAACGAGCCTGGCGATTATCGTAAACATCCAGCGTTATGGCTGCGTAATTTGAGCTTTTGCGACTGCGCGGGAGATGTACGTTTCGACAATGTGCGACAAAATGGTGTTTAACAAAGTAACGCTTACTCAGCTGGCTCAGCGACCCAAAGTGGACCCTAGCCTCCGATACGAGTTGGTTCCAATGCGCCCGGTTCTGTTCGATCTTCCAGTTCTCTGCATTCAGGGCGCGTAGTTCCTTCTCCACCTCCTCTTTCCAGCGGTATCTTAGTCTACCAACCGGTCTGCGTGCACTGGGTCTTCCCAGGAACTTCTTCACCGCCCTGTCAATTGGCATCCTAAACATAAGTCCGAGCCAGCGAAGCCTTACGGATTTATTCTCGCCGATGATTTGTGATACATAGTAACGCTTAACTGCAAAAATCTAAATTCCATTTCTTCTAGCGAGCGATTCATTGGAATGGAGAGACAACGAAGTTTTGAATAGTCGTCATTCCAGTCGAAAGACGTCTACTTTTAGCTAAAAGCCTCCCCCGAGGATCTCCACAACGAACAGATTCACATCTTCAGCATATCTCAGTCCACTGCTGAAGTCTGGAATAGTTTATGGAAAAAATCTAGATTTCAAGTTTTCTATTCAACGCAGTTAATAAAGCATTTGTCATGTAGAAAATAAAAAAAATAAATATTTTTTAATCAATTAAGTGTCGGTAATACAAAGCGACTAATTGATAATACACTGTAGGTTAGGGGTGCTTCTTATTTTTGCAATTTTGTAGGATGTTAGAACCAATAAAGGAGCTTTTTGCTCTCCCGATTGCAATTTTCTATGGGGCACCCTCTCATTTTGTTATTTGTCAAGTAATCCATATTTGTTTTGTTTTTTCAATTATTATAAACAAAAATTAGGGGTCGGTACCGAAGTACGAAGTTCGAGAAAGGCAAAATGATTAGTCGTTTTTTTATTACTTCGGTAGCGACCCCTAATTTTTGTTTATAATAATTTAAAAAAAAAAAACAAATATTATAGTTTACTTATCAAATAACAAAATGAGACGGTGGCCCATAGAAAATTGCAATCGGGAGAGCAAAGAGCTCCGTTATTCGTTCGAACATACTACAAAATTGCAAAAATAAGAAGCACTCTGTGTAGGTTACTCGTATATTGCCATAAAACAATTAATGATGTCCTCAATGTGTTTTAATGATATTCCAACATGTAAAATAAAATGGTAGTGTTAGATTCACAAAAATAAAGGTTACTGCATAAAATAATTATTACAATAAGTACCAATACTATAAAACCAAATTAAAAGTACAGAACAAAAATACCTCGTCGCGCTCGCGAAACTTTTTAATAGCGTCGCAACGGCCAATCGAAAAAGTATTGTTTAAATTTCGAACCCGAATACCGAAGTTTCGATCGTTGCGTTGTTCGAAAAGTTGAAAAAGGTTGAAAATGGAACGCCGGTGCTAATGGGAACGAGCTGGAGTGCATACGAGGTGAAAGTTTTATTTTGCCTACCAATTAGTGTTTTGTCAATTTTGATGTGATTCGTTAAGGGTACTTGTCGATTTGGAGTTTTGAGGTGAAATTATTTCGAATGTACTGAAACAATACGTAATATTCGTTAAATTAGTTAAAGTAACGTTTTAGCCTTTTTATTTAATCGTATGGCTACAAATTAGTCGCTTACTAATCTTATCCAATATCATGCTATAGTTTTATATCTAGCTTCTTCACCCAATTGGCTGCATCCGCATCAGGAGTGAGCAAATTCAGGGGAACTCCAGTGTATCTCCTCTTTGGGCAGTCCTGGATTATGTGCTGTATGGATTGCACTGGAGCTCCGCAGTCGCATACTGGTGAGTTTCTCCAGCCACACTTGAACATATAATCTAGTAGTTTTTGCCCTAGCTCTAAAATATAACCGCGATTATCGAATATCGAAAATGTAACTCTTTCGCTCCAATTAAGCCTACGTTGGGGAGACAGAGACACGTTTTCGATGTTCGTGGTATTACGGCTATAAAAACTTAAATGTTAGTAGTCCTAACTATAACCTCATCATCATCATCATCATCATCAGCCAATTGACGTCCACTGCTGGACATAGGCCTCCCCCAGAGAGTTCCACAAAGATCGGTCGTGAGCTGTCCGCATCCATTGGACACCCGCAACCTTTACAAGGTCGTCGCTCCATCTTGTGGGGGGCCTTCCCACGCTGCGCCGTCCAGTGCGTGGTCGCCACTCGAGAACACGCCGACCCCACCGGTCATCGGTCCTCCGGGCAATATGGCCAGCCCACTGCCACTTCAACCTGGCGATTCTTCGGGCTACGTCAGTCACTTTCGTTCTTCTGCGGATCTCGTCATTCCTGATGCGATCTCGCAGAGAAACCCCGAGCATTGCCCCTCATTGACTATAACCTCATCTGCCTCCAAATTTTACAATTGGTATTTTACTTGTATACTAAGTATTGACACTCTTGTCGTTTTTAAATGTCACCTTAAGGAACACTATCTGTCTCTGTCTTAGTATTTATGATTTATTTGGGTGAATCAACTTTTCTCTGTCTGTTATTGCGCTGGTTACGGTCGCCTAAATCACGCTGGTTTTATGCAAAATTATGCTACTTAAAGTAGACAAAAATGCAAGTAGTCCAGTCTGTAGGTGGCCCATTAAGGAAAGGGCTTATTAACACCAGAAAAATGTATGTTTGCATAGTCTAAGTAGCATAATACTGCATAAACCAGCGTGACTCAGGCGACCGTAACCATGGCAATAACAGACAGAAAAAAGTTGATTTACCCATTTATGTCCTATGTCTAATTGTCTACTGGATTTGCTAAGTTTGTGTTGTTGGTGTTCATTTTAATTTTTTTTCCTTTTCTGGACCACCAACTACCAAAATTTTGATATCATGCCTCCTCTACCGATAAATAGATTACTATTTAGCTATAAGGTCGCCTTTTGTAACCTCTCTTGTATATCGTGTGCCGAGAACGATAAAGAGTTTTTGTATTTTCAATATAAAACTGTCGTGAGACTTATTTATACTCAAATTTTATTTGACGTGGGTTACACACGTTTTTAAGACAAAAAAGCTTGACATGTATGATGATAAATCACGGTAGTCGTCGCGTAGCCATATTATGGCCTTAGAAAAGCTCCTCATATATGGAGCGAAACATGTCGAGCATTTTTCCACGTAAAAATGAGTGGGAGAAAACCCCCGCATGAATAGTACATTACGACACAAGTGAGAAAAACTCCGTATCAGTCGTGTTTTAAAACATCGCCACTCATTTCGAATTTCATGTTTTTGCACGTGTCTCGTACGACATTTTTTTAGTGCAGATGGACCTCCAAAGTTTTGGACCTAACGTAAAATGACACACTTCTCGCACTAGAGTCTAAAAAAGGTACCATCTGTACTAAAAATATAATTTTAGTCTCATAAGTATAATACTGCCACCTAAATTCCTACACCGCTCATCGCTACACCCTCTATCATCTCAATTTCCTACAAAAAAGACTACTAAACTATTCAATAACACCGACACAAATGACAATACAGCCGTCATAAATCCGTAATGTGGGCCGTGATGACACGTTACCGGCGCGTGCGCGTCTAAATTATACCAACGGATAATTATACGAATTATACTAAACACGTGTTTTGATTGAATCTGTTGATGGATCTTGGGGGCTAGAAGGAGAGCTTTTGTTTTCGAAACTCGCTGTCGAAATTGAGTACCTACTGTTTGAAAAGTTTAAGGGTGGTGAAGTAAAAAGACAACACCTTCAAGTAAAGTTATTCTAAAATACCAGTTTTGTCGAAATCGGAGACTAGGGTAATTATTTATGTAAGTCCCTCTTTATTATTGCACTTGCAAGTGCTTTACATATTGCCGACTGCGATGATACGGGCACGTTATGAGAACATCTCCATGTTTGCATTATTTTCTATGAAATAATCCACCTGACCCGTATTCATTGACCGCTAGAGTGTATTTATAAGTTATTAATTTCCTTTAAGTATAATATATAATAATTCGGTCATTGTGGCAATCTTTGGGGGAGGCCTATGTTCAGCAGCAGTCAAGTGGACGTCTTTCGGCTGATGATATAATTATTATTTTTATAACATTTCGAACGATTGTCAAAACTCGCTAGCCCTCTTAATGCCACGGCACGCGAGACGAGACTCGATGGAAGTTGATTGTGATCAAAGTCAAAGTCAAAGTCAAACTATTCTTTATTCAAGTAAGCTTATTAATAAGCACTTTCGAATCGTCTGACATGAGAGAAAAAAATCTACTACTGGTTCAAACCCTACGCCGTTCCTGAGAAGAACCAGTAAGAAACTCAGGTGGACTTATTTTTTCAAAACAGTATAGGTAATAATACATCTTATTAAAATAACCTGCATTAAAGAATGTATTACATAAAAAAAAAAGATTATTATAGACATTTTTATTAAGAAATAAATAAAGGATCATAATATTAAACAAAAATAATTATTATTGTACAAGTTCGCAACATTATTAAGTATCTATATCTATACTACTAGAGATGTAAAGGTCCTCTAGTTGTCAGAATAAAGAGATACAAAAGGTACCGGTGTGATGCCGGAATAGGACAACTAATGTTTGTCATAATTTCATTAGCCATTATTTAACGTTGTCATAAAACTGTTTTTTTATCTATCAAACCTATATAATAATATTATATTTTCTCAAACATGCAATGAAATGTTGTAGTTACGTGCCTAAAAAGTGGCCGGGAAGTACCTCGTTGCCGGCCTAGGCCGGCAAGTGCCACTTTTTTAATTTTCATTCGACATAGGGTTGTGACCTGGCATCTTGGCTTTTAGCCAATAATTATCTGTAAGTAATATTAGTATTAAAAAAAAATGATTGGCTAATTGTTGCAGTTATAATTAAGTATTTAAATTATATAATTTAAAATATGTACAATAACTACTCAAAATAATATTTAAAAAGCAGTATTATACAGTGCGATCCGTCGGCCCCGATCATCGAATGCGATTAATTGGACCCAACAGACCGAGTCGTCTAATACTGCTTTTTAGAATTAAAAATTGGCGCGTTTCAAACAGGTCGAACTTAAAAAAAAAATGAGGTGTCTGTGTCGTATTTGATTTTTAAGGCAGTATAGCTTAGTGCTTTCGCCTGTCCACAAGGACTTAAAATATATAAAAAAAAGTATTTGACTTTTGTTGTGTTTCAAACTTTCAAAGACTTAGTTTTGCAGTTGACTTATAATAGGGATGATGACTGATGCTAAAATAAATTATTTAACATTATGCACGACATAATACACGAATAAATTATTACTAAGATGTAGATTGCTGTAATTTTTGTACAGAACTTCTATTTAATAAATTGAAAAGAACTTAAAAGAGTAGGTCCTTTGGCAGTACTCGAACGTGACGTCACTTTTGAGTATTTCATATAAAATTCCATAGTGGTGATCGTTTTGACAGTTCGATAAAAGATGCTGATTTGACTTGCCAGTCATCATGCCTATTTCTAAGAATGGAGATAATTTTTTTTGTTTCATTTCATTGCATGTTTGAGAAAAGCATTATACATACCTCGGCCATGAAGTGACGAGTGAAAAATGATCAGTCAAAAATATTATTGATTTGTCTCACTGAAAAATTGTAGAAGTATTTTACGTTAATACCTAGTAGATTACATGCCAAGGTCGTTATACTATTTTTCTGCTCAACGGAGCCAGCAGGCGGCAACTTAGTTTAGCGCAGTGACCGGCAATGTGTTGTTTGCCGGCCGGAGGGCAGAAAAAAATATATTATATTACAAAAAGAAGACGTAATTTGAAAAAAAAATGGGAATATTGATAAGCCTGTCTTACAAAAGAAACTATATTTTTGCGGGAAGTATGTTTATTCTCCTAGTTTTCCCTTACATAAATACAATTATTTGCGAACATCCCCTTAAATGGACCACCGCCTTTTTTGTTACACCCTGTATTATAATTGAATAAGCACTGCCCTATTGCAGCACAAAGGGTTATGAATTCGATTCCCGGATCGACCACCATATTTGTCTATAACGACCACATTCGGAAATAAATAAAAAATTATGGGTACCTATACCTATTAAATATTTTCCACTCCTTAATTCTTAAGTATAGTTAAGGTGCATTTAGACCAAACGATCCCCACTCTACGAAATCAACCGAAATGTAACGAACGAATTTCGTAGAGTGGGGGATAGAATGAGCGAATGCTCCTTTGGTCTAAATGCACCTTTACAGTTCAACAACTGAAAATGAAGATTCAAATTATGTTTACGTATTTAAGTGTGACCCTAATTAGTCCGTGGGCTAGTCGGTCTGAAATTAGAAAACGGTATAATTTGGGGGTACCAAGTGTCCTTTTTACAGTAGTTAGACATATTCATAAGGATGTTAAAAAAGTATGATAGACATCTCAAAGTGGTAGCTAATAGGCATACGGGCTATTTCAAGATTTCCGTTGTATGACAGGTATGGTTAAAATTAGGAGGTACAAATTTTCCTTTGCACGGCTGTTACGTAAGCTTATAAAAACGTCAAAAATGCAAGATTGCCATTTATAAGTGCTACCTAACAAAAATGGGGGCCAATCAAAGATGGTGGATCTCAAGTTTTACAAAATCAAGTATATCTCGAGAACTATTAAATATATCTAATTAATCTCTTGAACAAAATTAAAGGCATATCTGTAAGCTTCATATTTTGCATGTACACCATATTGCTAAAACCAACCAATAATTAATTATGACCAAATTTATGAAAATTTCGTGATTTTGATTTTTTTTGTGTCGTGTTTTTACATAGTAGTCATGACGCTAGAAAAATTAAATATTTTTTTAAAGATAGTGTATTTATTAAGCTTTAATTTGATGTATATAAATTGTTGGCGGTATTAAAAAAAAGACCCATAAAAAATATTTAACTGAATTGTAGTCATAATCCACCGTATACTTAGTGATTTAAGAGGCGATTTTTTAATATTTTTCAATCTTGGTTATTTGAAATAAGCACTATTATTTACGAGTGGCACTTCCATCGCCTCTTAAATCACTAAGTACGAGTATACTCGTACGGTGGATTATGACTACAATTCATTTAAATATTTTTATGGGTCTTTGTTTTAATACCGCCAACAAGTTATATACATCAAATTAAAGCTTAATAAATACACTATCTTTAAAAAAATATTTAATTTTTGTAGCGTCATGACTACTATGTAAAAACACGACACAAAAAAAATCAAAATCACGAAATTTTCATAAATTTGGTCATAATTAATTATTGGTTGGTTTTAGCAATATGGTGTATATGCAAAATATAAAGCTTACAGATATGCCTTTAATTTTGTTCAAGAGATTAATTAGATATATTTAATAGTTCTCGAGATATACTTGATTTTGTAAAACTTGAGATCCACCATCATTGATTGGCCCCCATTTTTGTTAGGTGGCACTTATAAATGACAATCTTGCATTTTTGACGTTTTTATAAGCTTACCTAACAGCCGTGAAAAGGAAAATTTGTACCTCCCAATTTTAAACATACCTGTCATACAACGGAAATCTTGAAATAGCCCGTATGCCTATTAGCTACCACTTTGAGATGTCTATCATACTTTTTTAACATCCTTATGAATATGTCTAACTACTGTAAAAAGGACACTTGGTACCCCCAAATTATACCGTTTTCTAATTTCAGGCCGACTAGCCCACGGACTAAATAACATTTTAGGTTTTTGTAGATTAAATTACGGACTCGACGATGACTCGTTTCAGCAGTGTTATCCACTAAGGAAACCGCCTTGCTGTCAGCGCTGTGTCAGCGCTGCGGCAGCGTCGAGCCTAAAAATGGTATTCACTAATGTACTTAAACGACACTAGTGCTCGGCGACGAATGCGGCGTGAGCTGGAACTACACTGCGTCGAGAGTTTGACGTTTAAGGTCTCTGCCCACTAGACCGTAGCATACCATGACCGTAGCATGAACGTATCTGACACGGAAAGTGAGACGATACGGACTACTATGCCCACTATAACGTGTGTACATCGTTTCATATCCGTGCTAAGCCCGTTTAGTGACCGTTGCATCCGCGTCGCAACCACGTATCATCCGCGTCGCAACTACGTATCATCCCCGTAGTATGAGCGATTCATATCCGTCGTTATCGTTCCATTGTCACAGTTTTATCAGTTTCAAATTGTTTTCGCGCCCTTTAGACTACTATCGCTCTGCTAGTATTTTCCTAGGAGTTTATTTCTACACCTATTTTTCTGGGCAGACATCGTAAACTGCGATCGAAATCCATTGAAGTACTAGAGTTGTTACTGAGTCAAGTCAAAGTTAAAAATTATTTATTGAGTACGCTTAGCAACGAGCACGTTCGAATCGTCAGTTATGCTACTTATACATTTATATGGCGAAATGTGTTTATTTATCATTAATATTATTAAATTATTAAATTTTACTTATCAATGTCTAGGTAACCTAGATACTGATAAATGTAATCTAAACTAAAACTTCTTGGAATTGTTAAATATATTGTCTATAGATTTATGAGAGTACATTATGTTCTTGTCATGATTGTCAATGTGACTCCGTCAAGTACTGGTTTTGTTTGATTATTTTTACATCTTCTAATAGTTTTGGAACAATAATTAATTTCAAATAACGAAAAAAAAAAGATATATCGTTTTTGTGTAGGTAAATATTGTAATAAAATACTAAAACCAATAAAATTTATTTTAGAAAGCCACATCAAAAGTATGGTTCTTATCATGTAAAAAAAGAAACAAATTGTGCAATCTATCTGGATAAATTCGTTAAGTTACACGATTTTTTCAAAATTGATATTTCTTTTTAATTATTTTGTTTGTAAGAAACGAAGTTATATTTTTTCAATTAAGTTTTTTTTTAGAAAATAGCATCGTTATTTTCTGAAAAAAAAAGCTTGTTGTTGCGTTGTTTCGCCATAAGAAAATTATTACTCACTATCAAAAGTGAAAAATTTGGAGAGTTTTGGATAAAAATTGTAAATACAATACAAAAATGTAAATAGAACCCGTATGCTCACCGTTTCGCCGCCTGCGCACACCGTACCAGCAACGTTGCGTGCCATGCACGTAGCGTGTCGGGGCCAGCAAAATATTCTCGCCGACATTTCTTACCGGTCCGTGCATGGCACGCGACGGTGTTGGCCGGCGACGGAACGTCCTAGTGGGCATAGTCTCATACTTTTCCATACAAAGAATATTTTTTTGTCTGATACGTTCATGCTACGGTCATGGTATGCTACGGTCTAGTGGGCAGAGACCTTTAATGTACAAACTTCGAATTCTCTAACGAAAAACAGCGACGAACTCGCCCACAACCTCGCTCACAGCCTCGATTCCTAATGTCAAATGAAACAGCTAGGATTTTAGACAAGGCTGTCTCGACGTCGAGCTCGTTGACGAACGCAGCGTCGAATGTGTGAATAAGAGAATAGCATAGCTGGCCCAGTACGATACGATTTACTGAGAGGCATCCCTCGCGAATCGCTACCGCCTTAGCTAATATTAGGTCATTACTCATTACCTATGAAATTGGCGTTTTGTATGGAGAATTTTGTGAAGTCTTTTTTCCATATACAATGTATTTTGTGTATATTTTTTTGATATGAAAATCAAAATAAACCAAATTTTTCCAGTAATATTAGACATTTCTAAGGAGTGTTATGTATATAAATCTATTTCGTAAGACAAGGTACTTTCATACATTTATACCTATCCCAAAAACATGAACCGGCAGCATAAGGCAAGAGTTGTTTTGAAATCTTATTTTTGTATATTACTTTAAAAAAAGCAATTATTAGTATGAAAAAAATCTTTGTTACACAGTGCACTATAGAAAATAAAAAATATAAATCTAAGTTATACTCATTTTATCATCATCATCATCAGCCTATGATAGTTCACTCCCGGACGTAGGCCTCTCCCATTGACTATGCGTATAAACGCATTAGGAGGAAAATACCCATAATCGCCAGGCTGGGCAAGCGGATTGGCGATCGCAGTAATGTGACCACTATGATGACGCTGCTGCCCATCATCAATCTTTTATCAAATAATGGTCAGTGACACTTCAATCCCTTAGTCGACTCTTACGACACCCGCAGGAGGAGTTGGGGTGGCGACAAATGTATTCTTATTGCCATCACCACACGGCACTCATTTTATAATTACATAAATTAGGGATCAACTAAAGTCCATGACCAAAAGCGCCAATTTCATATCAGAATAGCAGAAATCCATTCTAAGAACTTCAAAATATCCACATGCACCTATTCTGAAACCGCAATCAAAACTTTAATTGTTTCCCAAAGCCCTGAGACAGGCGATGCTATCTCATATCGTTAATAGGATCGACTCATTTGGTCATGACTTGCAGAATAAGGCGGTATGTGGGGGGTCATGCTTTGTCATGACAATTTTACGGAAAAAAACTTTTGAAGTAAACGGGTTGAGTTCAAATTTCTTTGGCAGTGTTTTTTTACATGTGATTCTGTTAAAGGGCTTTCAAAAGACTGTTAAAGCTTTGGCCCTCTTACACTAAAAGGTTGGCAATGCGTATATGATATTTTTGGATTCACAGGCGTTCAAAGGCTTTCAAGCATATTTTTGATCACTGGAATATATGTATATTGTATTAGGCCGTTTTCCGTAACTCAACATCAAACGTGTCTATTTTGCGCGATCCCAACGCTGGTCCAATACTTGTCGGGAACTTAACATACAGCCTTGAATATCTTCGCAGATATATGATATTTTCCTTACCATGAAGCACTTAATATAAAAAGTAAAAGGTCCCAGTTTGTCGCTTACCATAATAAGAGCATTTACTTAACGAATATACGAGTTATCTCTGTCCTCATTCTAAGTGAAGTGACACGTTTTACTAAAAATGCTGTTTATATTTGATTTATCATCGTATTCGTGTATACCTTCATAGGATGAAGGTATACATGAATAACAAATCAAAAGCTTTCGCGTTTCTCCAACAAACATCGCCCAAATCACAACGGTCAATAAAACAATATCCAACAAATTAGCAAGCCCAATCACATATCATTTAACAATCGTGATCCCCGCTAATTGCCAGACGGACGGACAGAGTCACGACGCCGCATCATACACATTAATCATAAACATATTGATAAACAATTGCCCTACCTTAAATGAGGGGTCAACTGGGCCCGCTGAACTAACGTATACGCTACCTTTACAAGCTTCACTTTCCAAATCCCACTCTACATCTTAGACTTAAAACACAATTTCTATAAACTTAAGTGACTCTTACGACATTTTGCTTCGTGCATTATGATTTGATTTTTCCGCGATCTTCTCCATTTATGTAAAGAATTCTATATCCATTGTTTTAAAGTACTCATTCGCTTGGCTTAATACAGTCGAAGGCATAACTAAGTATACACATTTTCATCTTAAAGTCATTGATATAGGGTTGAAAGCTGTATACATATTTATGGATATGACGGGATATATTTATACTGATTCATATAGTTTCTGTTGTCGGCGGCTCTTTGTCGCCGACCGACAAAGGTACGTGGGAACGTGCGCGTGCGTCTATTCGCTACTTAGATAAAAGACACTAACTTTCTTACTAACTCTATGTAGTTACGCCCTTTTTGAAATGGGAGAGGTATTGTAATATTTGTAATGTATGGTTCGTGCGACGATCGATTGATTTTGAAAATAGAGAAAGTATTTGAGCAATTGAATGTATGAAAAAGGATATGGTCGTAGGTGGGCTTCCTATAATGTCCAGTCACATAGGTTGTAGGTCAAATGAAATAATAATTAACTAGTAAAATAAACCTATGAGAGAAACTAGAATTTCAGCTTTCTGGATATACCTCCCGACTATTTAAGTATGTTTTAGTAAGTACTTAAGTTATAATATGTAGGTGAATAACGTAAGTAGCACTTAGGCACGTTATTATTTATACGTAATATTATGTTACATGTTTCTACTACATGCACTATACTTATTCTATTAAGTTTTTTGCCTTCACTTTTTTCAGTCAATATTCATTATCGTCGGGAATACAGTGCAACACCGCGTAACTAACAAATTAAATTAGGATCAACTTGAGTATCAATTGTTTGATATTTGAACTCTATCTGCTTTGGTAGTTACGCTGTATTGCATTATACCCTTCGATATGCATGTTTAATGAAAATAAAAGCATCACCATCAAGGATTCATCTCATTGTAAAGCTACGAAAATGATTACTTGTAACTCTTCATTTCGTCGTTAAATAATTCCTATTTCTGCAAATGTTGTACAATATCCTTTTAATAAATTGTTCCATGATTCTCAATCCACTCACATGATCCGGAATACACGACCAATTACTCTACAAACAAACGTTATACGAAAATAAACCTACGAGGAAGGGGGTATTGGAGTCGGTATTAAAAATACCGGTAAATATCTATCAGTTTGGGGTTTTCTCTAAAATACACTGAAATGTGAAAGGTTTAAGGATATACAGTCACGTCTAAAATAATGTATACATTTTTGAACGTGTGGCCGAACAAGGACCAAAATAGCTATATGTATCTATGTATATAAATTCTTTATTGAACACAAAACACAGGTAAAAAAATATATATATTTGGCTATATTTGGTTTATACCTACCTACTTTTAGAGCCCACCGTAAAATAATTAATAAACTGAAACGAGTGATAAGTAAATATCATTTAAGAAATTTTACTCCTTACATGGAATTTGCAACAGTGCCAAATTATCGGGTGCTCAATCATTTCAATTTACATGGTAAATATCCCGTTTTAAGTCATACTAAAAATGTAAAGGACCATGTAAGCTTAAAAAATAAAATAGCATTTAAGAAATCCGCATTATCTTATCTAGAATAATAGGAAAACCCGATTTTTGTTGCGTTGTTTCTCGGTGCCATATAAAGGGTTAAAACCGGCAAACAAACGATTCTGCTAAATAAATACCGGTTCAAGAGGTTTCACTGACACTACCGAAATACAGTTTAATACTTTTTCGATTGCTAAAAAAGTGTAATTTAATGAAAACAAAACTTAACGACACGCTTTTGTGTAACCTATTGAACTTACCTATAATCATAATTTGTATTATATGACTGACTTTCGTAACACAAAAGAAACAATACAGATTTTTTGTATGTCATACTGTTTTCAATATGTCCTTAATTTTTTTTAATGCTTTATAGTTAAAAAAAATTAAGTAAAGCTTCTTAAATGAAAACGATGCTTTTTAAAATAACCAGGGATCTCTAAAAAGCCTTTCATGGACAAACAATGTATGCCGACGATGCAGCCAGTACGGTTGCAATTTATCCCCGAACTCAGCATTTTTGCTAACGTTCTGCAAATAATGTTTTCCCCGTTGTTTTGTGCATTGATTTTATTTAAATTTGTCGGGTCTGCTTTGTTTGTGTGTGAATGTGTACGTTTAAATGGGGTAGTTGGAGGTTAATAATCAATCGGAAAATGGATAATGATACAACGAATTATATTTTAAAGACATATTTTAATGACAAACGAACGACTTTTATTTTAAAGACCCGTTTGTCTTTAAAATATTATGAGTAATAATCAGAGCCCGATAATAAATTTGAGTAATAATCAGAGCCGATAAAAAAATGTTTCTCACCCTAGTTTGATTGCGACAGTGTTTTGTTTTGCTATGGATTTTCCGGGCTCTGGTAATAATTGTGAAAGTTTAAATCAATATACAACGAATTATATTGTAAAGTTAATATACCTAGTGCTGAACACTGAAATATTTACAAACCTCGATCTACGTTGTATGTTGACGGATTCGCTGCATCCTATAAGTACAAAAATGGCGAACTAAATGTCTTATCAAATTGTCTACCAGTTAACCGTGCGTAGTACAAATATTTATCTACGAGTAGTAATTAGGTACTGGCAAAATACTATTTGATAATGTTTTAAAAATGTTTTAAGGTTTCACAAGTTTCACTCTTACAACAATCGTAGTACATATATTGTCTAGCAATTAGGTACCTACTGGCAAAATACTATTTGATAATGTTTTAAAATTGTTTTAAGGTTTCACAAGTTTCACTCTTACATACATTTATTGTCGCGTACATTTATTGTATTCTTTTCTTGTCAAACACCAAATCGATTGCTTATTCCAAAAAATATGTAAACGTCATGGCAGCATCTATAAAAATGGTAACAACCAATATTAACTCTTTTAAGAATAAATAAAACATTTAATAAAAACAATGGTAGTGAAATATGATATTTTAATGAAATTCATGCCACTTAACACCTGGCTGGAATAACAAATCAGGCACCGAAAAGTAATAAATATTTTTTCGTTCTTTTTCGTTCTTCGGTATATAAATTTTAAGTCAAAGGAGTAATTTAAAAATATGATATTGTAAATAACATAAGATATTCAGCAGTACATAAAAAGTATGAGACATTTAAAAATATTACGCTATTTCGAGGTTATTGTAAAATACCGCTTCCGGTCCCTGTAACAAATTAAACAAAAGAACAGCATCTTAAGACCCCTAGACAAAAACACATGTAAATCAACCCTAAACCCGAATATCTATCGAACTTTACCAAAAGACCCAAGTCCCTCAACTCCGACCATTATCCCAAGCATCCATACGTCCGAAAACCATTCCTCAACTACAATTAGAGATCTCAAGATCCATAGGTGCCTTGGTCACATGTGTTACTAATACCCTACATTTGTCAGTCTGTAATTGCGAAGTGAGTACTTGTCCCTTGCTTAGTCTTAATGCCAGTTTGGACAACAGTTGTGTTCTGTTTGGGTTGAGTTGTATTGAGAATTGATTGTGATGGAGTAACGTTGCATATAGAACAGCTATAATTGGGATATAATATATTGTTTTGAAATTGTTGAGTTCAGCTGTGCAAATGTGAATGAGTTAATTTGAAAGACGCGTGAATACTTTCAGTGTTAAGTACCTAATGTTGCAATATTGTATTTGTATGATATTGTAGTCTCAAATAAATTCATGAATGTATTCAAGAATTATAATCATTACAATTCAAATCAAATACCTATTCAAATCATTACAATTACCTACAACCAAATATTAAAATTAATACTAACCTATAAACTTAAACG
>JALPQI010013743.1:0-24000 GCA_025490895.1 Thaumatotibia leucotreta | reverse complement strand
AATTATAAGTTTGCTTGCCTAGAGCGAGTTATAGAAAAGTAAAATTCCCAAAGGAATTATAGAAATCTTAAAACTTTATTTCTATTTTTATTGCTTTTGAACTTGTCCGTAAGTGTTATGGACACGTTTATATGTCACTAATAGTACTCTTGCGGCTTTTTTGAGGAAAAAGAGCACTCAACCAAATGGGTCCCGCGAGAAATATTCACAACATTGTGATACATGGATCTGCGAACACAAGGTGTTATGGCACTTTGAAAAATAATGCCAACCCTCCCAACAACTTAAACATTAATCGCACGCCATACTTAATTGCCTTTCAAAACCGTCGTGAAATTTAGTTGTCAACTGTCAAACACTTCACGCTTGTGAATTTCTATATTAATGACTAGAACTATCATCATCATCATCATCATGTCAGCCGAAAGACGTCCACTGCTGAACATAGGCCTCCCCCAAAGATTGCCACAATGACCGGTCCCGTGCCACCCGCATCCAGCCAGACTCCTGCGACTTTCACCAGGTCATCAGTTCACCTTGTGGGGTGCCTACCCACGCTGCGCCTTCCGGTATGTTAATAACCTATAAAAATATATATTTGTTCCTTGGTCATGGCTGTCTAGTGTATAGTACTCGTAAAGCTTACATGTGCACGAAATAATGTAGCCATCGTAAAATCAGTCTCCACTGTTACACAATAGTCCTATGTCCTACATACTAACAGCCATGGGACTGTAAATTGATTCTTCTCTTTTATTTTTAAAAATCCAATATCCAATAGCATTCACTTAAAAGTCGTCAAAATCTAAATAACTTCAGATGCTAATGCTTAATACAAAAGTTCAGGCCCAAAAAAGGGCGATCTTCCCTTCCGAGACGATTTAAACAATGTTAGACTTGAAATAGTTAATAAAAATTGTAGACACGAGATTCACAATTTATTATAGCGTTGGTATTGTAATTAAGTTAAGACCTATTGGGAAACTAAAAACCCCAAAATAGTAAAATAAATAGAAACACTACTGAAATCCAGAAGTTAAAATAAAAGTCCATAATTATGGAGAAATTGATAAACATCAACCACAGCATCCGAGAAGACAAGAAAAGAGCCCTTATTTGTAATAACCAATGCTCGGCGGGGGTGAGTTGTTTTCATACTAAATGACATGTATCACGTGACATTTAGTATCAAAACAGCTCACCCCCGCCGAGCATTGGTAATAACATGCATACAAAGGTAAGGTACTGATAAAAAAAAATACAGCGATGTCGACTTTATTTCGTGAACAAGCCTTATCTGTAATAAAGATACTTGAAAACACCAGAGACCAAAGATCAGGCAGCCGGTACCTGTACCTTGCGCCGCCGCTAGCATCTTGTTCAACATATCAGCCTCGTGATCCAGCGCAGTAAAATGCTGCCAGCACCTTTGGTACCATGCCACGGGGACATTTTAAGTCGATTTTGATTTATGTCTTTTTATAGTAGGGGAGACCGGGGCAAGACGGGATAGTTAAGAGAAAAATCGACTGATTATGAAAATTATAATGTTTATTAAAAATCTCTTACAATAAAAGCAACACTTATAGTTTTAACAAACATATATTTTATCTTTTATGGAACTAAATCACTTATTTTTTTTGCAATTAGAAACTGTTTGTTACGTGTCGAATATCCCGTTTTGCCCCATCGTTGGGGCAAAATGGGAAACGCTATGGGGCAAAACGAGTACACCTTTAATCGGGTTGGCAACCTTCACAAATGTGTGCCTCTTCATCATCAGAATTATCAGCACATCGAGCCTTTTCCACCCGTCGTTCTAAGGTTAACATGTTATATGCAGCTGAAGCTCTAAGAAAACCCATTGTCTCTGAAAGCATTGCTCTTACTGCTTTTCTCATATCGTCCTCGTAACGCTTATAATTTCGTACCATTTTAACTGCAAACAAATATAAAATAGTTTTATAACCAAATTCCAAATTATCAATGTACTACAAATGGGGCAAAACGGGATAGTATCCCATTTTACCCCGACCATTTTGCCCCAACGGACAGATTTTACAAAAATATCAACCGTTCTAACCTGCGAAATAATTGTTCGTAAAAGCAACCTAAATTCGTTAGTTTTACACTGATGCAACATGTATATAGTAAGGAATAACTATAGCACTGATATTTACCTTTATGCCCATCGATCAAAACCAAAGAACTTCTTAACAAATCACCAAAAATCTGTTTTTCTTGCTGCGCGACCAAAACAGGCAGTGACACGCACCCGCCGCTTTGACACGTGTGAGGCGACTAAAGTTGTCGCGAATGGCGCTGTGTCGCGCTCTATTGCGCGCACCAGTTACGCACACAAGTACATTTCCCGTTCTGCCCCGAGCTTCGTTTTGCCCCGGTCTCCCCTACTACAGTAATTTTTTGTTATCAATTTTATATCTAAATTTAAAATTCGTCGCTTAATTTAAATTTATCGCTTAATTCCCACATCCACATATCGTCATTTAATACTTTCAGGGATGATTTCAGGAAAGGAAAGGATAATTTTAATCTAGGTCATTACTGCTATTAGCCATCTGTCTCCAGTTAAACAACTTTCCTTAAATGCTTAGCCGTTTTTGCGTGTTTTGGGTAAAAAACATTGAAATATATAAAAGTTTATTTACGGGCTACGATTTAGGTACTAAATAAACTTCGTGGATACGTTTTAGTAAAAGTTCTTGTAATTGTTTGCGGTGTCTAAAGATAATTAAGGGAAAAAGCAAACGGGTAGAATTTGTTCGGAAAGTGCAGACACGTGTGAGTTATATGAGCGTTCCTTGCTCATGCTCACCTTCACTTTTACATAATTTTAGTAAGTATGAAGTAGAATTTCTTATTTTTCTTCTTAGTCGTTCCCTTATGGATGAGGATCGTGACCGCATATAACTGTTCTTCATGCAGTTCGGTTCTTTGCCAATTTTTAAGCCCTTTTGACTACGTCACTCCAGCACACTGCGTATTTTTCCCGCGTTTGCCTTCTACGTGACCCAGAATTATGTACTTCTATTCTCCAGACATTGCTTTGGTGACCAAATTGTATGTCCTAAGAATTCAAATTCATTTAATGGTAAAAATGTGATAACAATTTTACACGTCAAAACTATTTGGTAGTAGGTATATACATACATTCATAAGTTATATTAAATACGTTAATCAAAGGATACCCTCTTCACTGATATCCGCACGTCTGGAGAGTAAATTATTTACTAGATCTATTATAGATCTAGTGGTTGTAATTTTAACTGCAAAACACAATATTTTTTAGTTGGTTTATGAATATAATTTATATGAATGTACATCACTGCCTACTTCTCCATTATTGGTGACGTCACTTCATCATCATCAGCCTATGATAGTCCACTGCTGGACGTAGGCCTCTCCTATTAACTATGCGTATAGACGCATTAGGAGGTAAATGCCCATAATCGCCACGCTGGGCAAGCGGATTGGCGATCGCAGTAATGTGTCCACTATGATGACGCTGCTGCCCATCATCAATCTTTTATAAAATAATGGTCAGTGACACTTCCTTAGTCGACTCTTACGACAACCGCAAGAGGAGATGGGGTGGTGACAAATGTAATCTTACTGCGGTCACCTCACGGCCTGACGTCATGACGTCACTTATTATTTTAAAATGATTTACCCGTCGACCTAAACTAAAATTATTCCCTTACTAAATAGCAGTCCTTTCAGGACTGTAGCGTCTAAATTATCTCCTCCAATACAAAGCAACTAAACAAATTAAAGCGCGGGCTCACAATACCTGTCGCCGCGCCTCTGCCTATTGTGGCACTTGACAACGGCGAGGTGGTACAAGGCACAAGCGATCAGATAAGACTTGAGAACATTCATGGTAATACCTGGGATAACTGGGGGCAAGTTATAGGGATTTGATATCGATTAAAAAGATGTCGATATCGACGCTGGAAAGCAAACACGTAGTAACCAACACAAGGTCAAAATATTTTTTATTGCACTTTCGGAATCTTCGATTTTTTCCGCGTCGATTGGTGCCATCCGCGTGTCGATATGATGAAAAACAAGGAAATTAGGAACTACAAATTTTCCCATTTTTCTTGAAATGTATTCTCCAAACACGTAGTAAGTAGCAAAAAAACCTCTGTTATTTAAATCAAAGCATTTACAGCACTTAAAACCGCCCGTTGTTCTGACGACGATGCTGGTTACTACATGTTTGCCGCTCATAGATTTGAAAGTCTTGCAGTTACGCCATTTGGCAGGAAATAATATTTTGGCTAGCAGTATAAAATTAGAGAATCTTGTCTTTTACTGCATTTACAAGGATCACGTAAAGCTGGCTACTTAATAATTACTTCACTTTTGTAGGGTGTAGGGGCTTAGATTCGCGCGCCTTAAAACGTTTTAACGTGGCAGTCGCCGCCATTGCGCATACGCTTGCGACGTCACTCAGTGCGGTCCGCGGAGCGAAAGTGAGTCGAAGTGTTTGGAATTTTGAAACATTATAACGAGAATTTTGCCTAAAGTGATTACTGATTAAAATAAAAAAATTAAAACGGATAAACGCACGTATATTAATTAAATTTAACTTCATTCCGACGTTTCGAACACTTTATAGGGGTTCGTGGTCTGCGGGCGACTGACAATTGAGGAAATTTGATAGATCTACTTACATCAAAATAAGAATGATAAGTACAAAACTACCCACAAAGAATATACTAAACCACAGACATTTTAAGGGATGTAGATATTACAAATATTGCAAATGAAGCTAGTTATTCATTATATTATAAGTATTTTCAAAATGAAGACAAAAACAAAATGCGAGCCTGTGTGCTCCTTTATTAGATGAACTATAGGATCCCAAGCTGGTGATAGAGATAAGCTTGTTTCTATCCTATTAAAATTTGAATATTTCATTATCACAATGACCTCACGCAACATTCTAGGAATGGATTTCTTCTCCTTAGCGAGAACCAAAGCCTTACTGCAATGTTTTTTGAAAAGATTTGTCCCCCTGAGTTTCTAGCCGGTCTATTGGGGTAGGTACCCCAGGTAGGAAGGTTCCTAACAATACAATCATACAAAGGAAGGACAGAGACGTAGGGATAGAACCGGCGTAGATTATTTATTTTGTTTCTTGTCTTCATTTTGAAAATACACGTAATGGTATCCTGTGTTTTCGTCGAAAATTGTATTGCCGAATTTCATTTCCCAACCAACTTTTCGTTCATTCGGCCGAATAACTTTTGGCAACTAATTATTTCGCAACCATTCCATTTCCCAACCCCATAGTTGGGAAATGAGAATTACCCACTAGTTGGGTTCGGTTAGGTTGAATTATGTAAAGTTGGGAAATGAAATTCTCTAACAAATGACACTTCTGCGAAAAGTTGGTTGGGAAGTGATTCGGCAATAAAATTTTCGGCGAAAAGGCAGAGAACCACTTGTAATGAATAACTAGCTTAATTTGCATTTTAGTATGTTGTTGGTGGATGTACATCCACCCTTAAAATATAATATTGTCTGTGGTTAAGTAAATTTTTCTTTGTGGGTAGTTTTTGTACTTATCTTTCTTATTTTGTTTGTTCGAAACATCGGGATGAAGTTCAATTTAATTAATAGACTATCCGGTTTCTATACTTTTATTTCATGAGCAATCATCTCGGTAGGTAACCGAAGAAAATATTAAAGTGATTAATTTTATTAACGAAGAATTTTATTAATTATTAATGAAGATAACTGATACTGCAGATATAGACTGAGCAAAAGTAGTATAAAGATAGAATGACATACTTTTTTAGTCGTTTCTTCTGTCCAGAGTGGACGTTTCTTTATTATTTAATAGGATCTCATTATGTTTTCTATATGTAGGAACCAAGTTCATATTGCGTTTATTTTATTATAAATATTATAATAATTTATCTTCATGGTTATGAATAAATGATTGATACTTTAGATACAAGATAAACAACTAAAAAATGTTATCAGTCTCAAACGTGCTAGATAGAAGTACTTATAGATTTTTTAGTTGTTTATCTTGTTTAAACTGGGCTCAATTATGTTATACTTTGCTAAAACTATACATTTTATAAAAGTCTAATTATGATTTTTCAAGATAAAGGTATACTTATACGTTTCGTTTTTAATTTAATTATTTCATTTTTGATTATTACACTTCAAGTGGTTTGATTTTCATATTTAATTCCTTTAAGTCTCTTCTCATTTTTAACGAAACATTTGAAACGTCGTGTGTTTTGTTTCGCGATGCCATTAAAGTCACTTTAAAAGTCATCCTAAAAATGTTGGCAATACATTTAATGCATTTGAAAATACTTACAATACGAAAACAAATAGTGTTACAGCTCTGGGCTCATTGAAATTATCTAAAGCATGTGGTTTAACACTTTATTACTGTTACTTTTAGTAAACTTAAAGTGGGTTACTGCGTTTTTGCTATCCACAAAAACGATAGAAAAATGCTATTTCATACATTTGTTGACGTCGGTTACTACGTGTTTGCTAACTGTAAAAAAACAACCAAAACGTAGTAACCCACATAACTCCACTTGTAATAACTTATGGTGAAATTTATTTAAATGAAATTAAAGACAAAAAAAATGTGCATATTGTGTCCAATTTTTAATAAGATGTGTCCATAAATACGAAATTTATGATTTTTTTTTCAAAACTCGGGAGGTTTTTCGGCTCTGGTGAACAATTTCATTTTTGTGGGTTACTACGTGTTTGCTTTTCACCGTCGATATAATTATAATAAAAGATGTGCATTCTCGACTACAGTACAGAGGTTTAATGTCATAATAGCCTAGTATGCATATGTCATTTTAATCAAAATGACAATTTAAATATTGAAATTTTAATATTAATTGTATATTTTGACGTACTCGTACCTCCCCGATTAAAGTTACTTTTTATTTTAATTGAAGAGTAATAAGTACCTAATATTTACTTATGCCGAATAACATTTTGATGTTGTCATTCACAGTAACATCGATATATTTTTAGTCGATAAAATATTGTGCTACATCACTTTCGTATAAATACCCCGAGTTATCCCAGGTATGTAATCATGTATAATCCTACGCTTGCGGTAATTATTATCACTTCTTCTTCTTAGAAGAAGTCTTCATAATTACCCCGCCTACGAGGGTAAACCAGAAGGTAGACGTCCGATCGGCTGCCCCAGATATCGTTGGGTGGATGCTGTGAGGGCTGATTTAAGCGGTCTTGGAATTGACCAGTGGCAAAATGTTGCTCATGACCGTGATCAGTGGCGTTCTTTCGTATTGGAGGCCAAGACACACTTTGGGTCGCTGCGCCAGAGGAGTAAGTAAGTAAGTCTTCTTCTTCTTCTACTTAAGAGCCTGGCTCTTGTCGGTGGAGTAAACGCCGTTCCGTTCGTTGTTCTGCTGGTAGGTACGATGTTTTGAGCTCCTCGTACGACACTATATTAATTTTCTCCTTCACTTGGTCCAAAAATACTCGCCTTGGTCTCCCTCAGCCCCTCTTTCCTTCCACTTTTCCTTCAATTACAGTTTTAATATAATTGTCATATCGTAACAGGTGCCCCAACATAATTCTCTATCTGTCTGTTCTCAATCGTCTTAATTAGAGATCTCTTCTCCCCTATCCTATCCAATACTTCCTCATATAATCATGTATATGAATCATTTTAGAATACAATACAAATTCACCTAGTTCCACGGTAAGCTCAATCAAGGTTTATCATGTGGGTGCTAAGCGACAATATATTTCGTCGGCTGACTATAAAAACTGTCAGCACTCTTAGCAACCTCTTGTATCAGAACTGAGATACGGGCTTTATTTCTAGTAGGTATTTGATACTTAGTGAGTTTTGGTTGACAACCGACGATATAAAATATATAAATACGTATAATTACTTAAATATATTATGGACAACAACGACCAAGGAACAAATATTTATGGTTAATAAATACACAAATAATGCCCTCGCCGGGATTCGAACCCTGAACTTCCAGCTTCGTAGGCAGGGTCACTGCCAAGTAGGCTACGGACTAACAACGCGTGTGCCAACAAAGTCTCAACCAAATTATATGAAACAACGACAGACCCATCATGGGCGTAAGGTACAATCACCCGTTGACCATTAACGCTGTGAAGAGTTTAAAACGTTGAGATTTAATTAAACTACGCGATGTTGCCCGTTTCCATAAATTTAAATAACTTAGGACATCTTATACAAATCGACCTAGTTCCACGGTAAGCTCAATTAAGGCATATTATGTGGTTACCAAGCGACTATACATATAATAGATAGATACAGAAATACGAGTATATATGGACAGCCTATAACCGAGGAACAAATATTTGTGATAAATAAATACACAAATAATTCCCTCGTCGGGATTCAATCCCGAAACCTCCAGTTTCGTAGAGTCACTACCAACTGGGCTACGGAGGCTGATTTATTTCATCAATTAAGGTGACCTACTTATTGAGCAATATTTTTTAAATATCGCTTGCCGCTTGTAACTTGCATTACAGCTGAACCATTTGTAAAAATAAACATAACTATCCTTCTCCCTCTATCTTATATAATACTCATTATGTGAAAGTAAATGACTGTCTCTATCGCTAAGGCGTGAAATGTTTTCTAATTAAAGTAATAGCTTAGTCGTAACTATATTTTATACAAGGGATAACGTTTATGAGATGAGATTTAGCAACCTACTGGGGAAGTATCTTTACCAAATTGGAAGGCTTATTGTATGGTAAGTGAGAATATATTTCACAGATAAATGTGCCTACAAAGCTGGAGGTTCCGGGTTCGAATCTCGGCGAGGGTACTATTTGTGTATATTTATCATAAATATTGGTTCCTTGGTCGTCGTATATTAAAGTATCTGTCATCAAATTTTTTTTACATGAATTTTCGCCGCTTTGTACCCGCATCACAATCCTTAATTGAGCTTGCCGTGGGACTAGGTTGATTTGTTTAAGATAGTGATGATATCTATTCATTTATACTCATTTCCCTCTCATTGAAAATAAATTATCGCAAACTTAGGATTGTGTATGAATTGTATGTATGTATCTATCTATGGGTAAGGCCGCGGATTTTGACGAATCCGGAGCTTAAAATTTGTCTTGCTCATAAACAAAAACTGATAACATCTAGAGAACTCTGATCAATTTTAAAATATTCCCCTATGCTCAGTTACATGTAATCAAATGAAATAGCTAATTTAGCTCTTTATTTTAAATTAATAAATAAATATTTCTGCCAAAAACGTAACGAAAGTCGAGTAATTTTTTCGACTACGAGTACTTAAAATCTTATTTTTAATATTATTAGACTTGTCAGCATTAAATGTTTGTTTTTAAACCAAATTATAATGATAAACGATTGCTTCGTTCATTAAGGATTTATGATATGTAAACAATTTTACTGTTTTCTTTCCCTTTACTTTTTGAGTCTCCAATTCCAAACTTACGTTACGATACTTTCGTAACGCTTTTTTAAGGTCATATTTAAGCCAATGTTGGTAGAAATTTGTTTATCGACACTAGCAACTCTTATTCTAGTAGGGTGACACCCATAAGCACACTCACTCCCATTAATTCGTTAACAAATGGTTGTCATAGTGCACGCGGCGAAAGTTTTAGCAAAAAACGTCTAAAGTGGTAGTGTGATATTCACGGTAAGTAGTGATTATTATTAAACGGCTGTTTTTTCATACGAAAGGGTTTAGTTTTAAACGTCTGTAGCATGTACTATTATGTTCAGATTGCAATTATTTACCAAGATAATCAACCTTTTTTCAAATATACGATACACTTGTGTTACGAATATGTTACATTTTTACAAAACGTAACGTATTTTTTATGTTACGTAACGAAAATATGTGGTAAAGGGAAGTGGACACAGAAATTTACTAATTTAAATGAATTTTATTAGATTTTGAATGACAGCATACTGTAACAAGTGTTTGCGAAACAAATCAAATTATTTTGTTATTTAGGTATTTTGATTTGCGTTTTTAGAAGTAATCAGCTTTTTCCAGTGGGTAATTTTACCCCCCCAGGGCTAATGAAAGACAGTATAATTATTAACGCGTTTATTAGTGTTAATGAATAACAGTTCTTTTTCCATTTAAGCATTTATGGTGACTTATTTTAGTTTATTTAGTTCCAAAGATTATGGCATTAAAACATTTGTAAATACTGTTAATTTAAGTAATTACTAAGTATGAGAAATTACATTATATGGGTTGATTATATTTGATTAAAACAAGTATTTAGCGATAAAAATATGTTTTTTTTTACGACCTTTATTTAATCAGAGTTCATACCAGTATGAGCTGAGCTTTATAGTTACTTTCGTTGCGTTTTATGGTAACGTAACGTATTTTTTTTATGTTATGTCTGTGTCACATTCGTCAAAATCCGCGGCCTTACCCCTATGTCGTCACTTAGTACCCATATCACAAGCCTTAATTGAGCCGTGAGACTAAATCGATCTGTACCTATAAGATTTCCCAAGGTATTTATTTATTTATATTTACTAATTATTCCCCCCTTTACTAAGGGATTGAAATTTATTTATTTATCGAAGATTATGAGAATCAGCAGCGTCATTATAGTGACAAACTACTTCGATCGCCAAACCGCTTACCCTGCGTGGCAGTATTTATTTTTTATTTGCTAAATAAAGTCTGCTAGCCAACATGTTTTTCGAGTGTCATAATACAGAATATAAACAGTAATCGAAAGTATCGCCGCGAAGAGCGATATAGCGTCGCGTGAGCGATGGCGAACACAAATCACGCCGAATTTCACGGCCTGTTGCGGCTGACACTTCAAAAGTCGGCGGTCACAGTAAATATAGTGAAAACAGTAGCCGTACCGGGCATACTATTGCATATGAGTAAATGAATTCACAAATGTATTACGCTAAAGACCACTAACCCAGTTCTGATTTCTTTATATTTATATTAAGGTAATATTTAATATCTACTGCATACCTTTTAAACCTAAGTAGGTACCTACTGTTATTGTAAAATGACATCTATTCTATTAATATGTACCTACCTACATAGAAATTACCATGTTAAAATTTTACTTTTACCAAATAAATATTCTTAATTCTGTGTCATAAGTTCGAAAGTAAAGAAAGAAAAGAGCGCTTTATTAGTCTTTCTTTTTTTTAATGCTTCAGTCCTTGTATATCCCATCGCAAGCGAATACTGTACAACTCTTGATTTCCGTAAAATAATAATAGCTTAGTTGATAGTGACCTGCCTACGAAGCTGGAGGTTCCGGGTTCGAATCCCGTCGAGGGCAATATAAAAATGTTGTGTATTTATTTTTCCCAAATATTTTGTTCCTTAGTCATGCATGGCTGTCTATGTATTTAAGTATCTATATGTATATATCTGTTATACAGTATGTATCACCTCGTAGAGCAAAGAAAGAAACCCATTCATATTTAGATCATACTAAACAACTTTTACTATGGGGCCAAACTCGAATTCCCGAAAAAAAAATTACTCTCCCATACAATGTGTTCAAGGTCACGCAATCAAAATATATGAAACTGTAAAAAAAATTTCGTGAATTCGGGTTTGGCCCCATAGTAAAAGTTGTTTAGTATAATCTAAACATGAATGGGTTTCTTTCTTTGCTCTACGAGGTGATACATACTGTATATATCGTCGCTTGGTACATACATCACAAGCCTTAATCGAGCTTACGAACGACGTAAGATGTCCCAAGATATTTATTAATTATTTATTTATTTATAGCCCTTGATTTTTATCGAATCCACATTTCAAATTAGGTACGACATCTATAAAGTATGTATATGCTGTAATTCGGATACGTCGAATACGGGACCCTTTTATTATCTCTGTAAATGGCATCACGCCTAAGTTTTCTCATTGTATTTGAAACTATGCCCAAGTTAGATACATTAATTGGTTATAATTATGTGTATCATTTCATAATTATTTTTACAGTACTTTGTCTTACGACGCATTGGCTTATGCTGTAATGCTGTGATATCTATTAACAAATAAATATAAACAAATAAATAAGTTTTTTAGATTTCAATAAGCGAATAAAATATTAACAAACAACATTTACTGCCAGTGAAAGTTTACTGTGCTCAGTATCGCAAGTTGCCAGCGTAATGTGCGAAGTTGTGATACAAAAACCGATATAACATATTTGGGCTTCGGCACTTATTGTGTATCTCTGCGAAAATCGGTTGAATACATTGAGCGAGTGTTTATCATATAAATGGGAATTTGATTTTCAACATTATTTGGGCGATTTGTTGTTTATAATACAGTGTGTTAGCATGATACAGCCTTTTATTGAAACCGAAGAATGCGATGCATATTTCTTAGCCAAACCATGAGCCAAACTATTTATTTAAAATTAAAATTTTAAAAGTAATTTACCTTCTAAGAAAACTTAATCGAGAAGCAGTGTGTCGTAAAACGGGGTAAATAGGAATGGCGGGGAAAATAGGAATGTAGAGTAAACTGGTCTGTTAGCCCAGTATGCTTAGCACATGATTGCTATGTCAGTATGTCGCCGCGAGATAGATTTTCCATCTTTTACTGACTACCTATATGAATAAAAGAGGGATGGATAGCCTATCGACATATTGTCGCACTGATTTTGTGCTAAGCCTACAGGACAAACAGTTCAACTTAGAACAACAGATTTTTTCATATATGTTATTCTAAATTGGACTGTTTGTCCTGAGCTAACAGACTAGTTTACTCTACATTCCTATTTACCCCGTCATTCCTATTTACCCCTTTTTACGGTACTTCAAAATTAATCGTTAATTTGCACTTGACAATGACAGATCGCAGCCATTCACAATGTTTGACAACTAAGCAGTACCCGCGTTACATTTATCGTTCGGAGGAATTAAACTTAATTGTACGGTCAATTTAAATATTTGTCAAATGTTAATACTTGGAAACGATTGCTAGTATAGTTCCGGAAATATTATTTGACCGACGCCTATCTCACTTACGACCTCTTGTTTTGCGTCATTAACAATAGAAAAGTGCTCGACTGCTGATTGTCTAGTAAGTGTTAACGCAAAAAAGGTCGTAAGTAAGATAACAGTCGGTCAAATAATATTTCTCGAACTATAATGCGTATTATTACCCATTTTCGTAAAAGACTCATGGTCATGGACAATGAAATCACGGTACGGTGTAAGATGATTACAAAATATTAAACGTGATTTGATGTTGAACGGACTCCTGCGACTTTCACCAGATCATCAGTCCACCTTGTGGGGGGCCTACCCACGCTTCAACTTCCGGTACGTGGCCGCCACTCAAGAACCTTCCCTGACAAGCTGGAAATCATTTTCATATAATCATTTAGTTCTAAATTTGTGACATCTAAGATCGCACATTACCAGGACCAAGTACCTAACTGTCTCATTACAGAATGTACATCATTAGTATTGTAGATGTAAAAAGGGTGCAGATGAAATGTACCTGGATGCTCGGTGACGTAATGGGTGCCGGAGTAAAATCAACAGCGGCTATGTAGTACATCATATATTTATTTATCCAGTTACACAAGGAAATTTAGCACTATTTACATAAAACGTTATAGAAGGAGTAGGAGCAAAAGACAGAAAATAATTAACATTAAACGAATTAGATTTTACAAATTTTCAAGCATGACAAGACGTTAGTCACCAAAATTATTTAGCGCATGCGTCTTGCGACGGTATGTGTCAGTTGCAGGCGAGCGCTGGGGAAAAAGCATCGCTGCAGCGCTGCATGCACGGCGGGCCGACCGTTAGACCGATCCCGCTTTAAGCGCTGCATGCAGCAGAACATAGGGCCATGCAGTTATATATATACTAATAAAATCGGTCACTCTGTCCGCGAGTAATTTATAATTAATTGTTTTTGTTAGAAATAATTACGGAAAATTTTGAATAAATTACAATTTAAATTAGATTACGTAGATTCCGACCCCACAGTATCATTACTTGTTCATTATTGGTGACGTCACGCTATATTTTGATTGTTTCTGTCGCCAATACATCATCGCTTACTCGGTTTTCGTGGGGCAACTGCTTGAATACAATTTTTAACCAACTTCAAAACAAGGAGGTTTACAATTGTTTGTAAAAAAAATAACGTATAATCTCTGATTACACGAAGACGCGTGAACCGATTTGTAAAATTTATATTTTTTTGTTTGAAAGGGTATATTCTAGTTGGTCCCATTTTGCACTAGGGGTTACCATGACGTACTAATGCGATTCCGTTTTCCGATTCAGGGAAAGGGACAGAGACATACGACTCGTATAGCCTTGTCCCTTTCTCTCGACCTAAACTGAATCGCATTATTATTACGTCAGGTTACCATGAGATGTCAGAGGGATCACTGTAAAATATCTACCTACCTAGGAATAATATTTTATTTCAAAAAATAGAGTTCAATATAAAAGGTTTTAACTCCAGTGTATTTTTGAAAGTGGTTTTATTTTTATTTATAAAATATTTCAATTATTGCAACTTTTGTTTGTTTTACGTAAGAAACACTAAATATGTGCCAAATCAAGGTCTCAGCCTCGGAAACGATCGGAAACCTTCGTTTATTTTCGGCCTAATGGCGGTAGTCACGAAACTATCACGCCACGACAATTATTACTTCTTTGGTATTTTCTTTCTCATTATATTTCTTTGCCTTTTTCTATTAGCTGTCACGAAAGGCAATTATTAGCAATTCAGAACTTTGATTCGAGATATTAACTACTTATAATGTCGCGAAAGTTTGTGTTACTATACCATACCTTCCCCTAATCTTCCGGTGGGTGTTGTAAGAAGAATCATTATCATCATATCAGCCGAAAGACGTCCACTGCTGAACATGGCCTCCCCCAAAGATTGCCACAAAGACCGGTCCTGTGTCACCCGCATCCAGCGGACTCCTGCGATCTTCTCCAGGTCATAAGTCCACCTTGAAGGGGGCCGACCCACGCTGCGCCTTCCGGTACATAGCCGCCACTCGAGAACCTTTCCACCCCAACGGCCATTGGTTTTACGCGCAATGTGCCCCGCCCACTGCCACTTCAGTTTAGCGATTCGGAGAGCTGTATCAGTTACTTTGGTTCTGCTGCGGATGGTTTCATTTCTAATACGGTCTCGCTGAGAAACTCCTAGCTTTAGTAATGTTGGTACCAAGCGACGATGTATACCTATTTAAATACATACATCATACCCTGTGAACAACAACTGAACATTATACGTTCGTTTATGGAATATAATATAAGTGATAGTTTGATATAATCTAAATTTATATGACAATCGCAACAAAGTTTGTTCGAAATAATGCGGGTAATTATTGAGGACTTACGTCCTCCGTTTTGTCTTATTCTTCTGTCATTTTTCAAGTTTCATATTTTAGTAGTATTGTCATATATACTTTATATTTTTCATAAATTAGTAAAAAAGTTTGCCTTTTTAATTTTTTTTAGTCCAGGGGAATAAGAATCTTTGAGGAAGCAATTGTTGTCTTATTCCCCTAACCTATAATATAAACAAGCATATAATTATTTTCATATTTGAGTAAAAAACACATTATTACGAAAATCAATTTATTTAGTGTAATATTAATGGTATGATATGAGTACTTTAAGTATAATTTATGTATAAAAATAAATTATTTTTTTGATTTTAGACTCCAGGGGAATAATAAATTAATATCCAGAGTCATATGAGAACACAAAAAAGGTTTTGTTCAAATGTTGCGAAGCTCGCAACCCTTAAAAACTACGCAACGACTGCCAAGCCTCTCAAACTTCGAGCATCATTTTAAAGCAACTAGCATTGCATTAAATTGAGAGAGGATACAATTAAAAGCAGTGTTATTTTTGATTTCCTTGTTTACGAATATAATAAAACAACAAATAATTACTATTCTGTTTTATTTCCATAAGTGTCTTCCCTTTTTATTACAAATTAGCTTAAAGTGAAGATCAACAATTTGTAAAAAAAAAATCTATTTAATCGCCATCCATAGACAACACCAACATAATTATAGTTCTTACAGTTCAAATATTAGTCATCTAAACAGTTTATTACACAGATAATATTATTTCTAAATAATGTCTATTGTTTGTAAATAAATATAACTTGTAACGAAACAACATCGCTAATGCTTAGAAAATTGTCAAATGAAAATTTTTCATTGTATTACCTATAACAAAAAGTAAATAAACAAAGAAACTATTTACAATTGTTTTAGTATGCGTATATCTAAAACATTATTGATGTTATTTTTGAAAATAAAGTACTACATTATGAAATTCGTAATAGTAAACAATCAGACTATCTTTGTTTTGAAAACTATGAATGACATTGATGTATCAACCATGATGATGTAACCAGAATCATATTTCTATTATAATTATGTTAAGAAAAGGATATTCCGCAATAAATAATGAAGGTATAAATTCATAACGATATAGTTCGTAAAAGATAGCCGCAGGGCTATTTTATTAGGGATAAAATGATGACTCAATTTTTTAAATAAATAAAGTAAACCAATTTTCTTCAGAACATTTAAGTAACATAATTAACCACGGAGTTGTACATGGTCTTAACGACATACAATTACAGTTTTTTTTTATTAAAACCATTTTATTTTAACCTAGCTTTATTTTTCAGTAAGTTTCTGATAACACTAACTAATGTTATTTCACTTTTGTCTTTCATATTGTTGTGAAAATTTATATACGACCTAATCAATGTGGCTATAGGACACTATTATAAAAATACTGTATAGGATTCATACATTTTGACACTGAAATTACTATTGTACTACCAGAGGCAAGGCTATACAAATCTAAGACATGCAAGTATTCTAAGTAAATTATCATTTAGTACAATCTCAATTAAAACATTGAGATTCTGAGAACTTTAAAAACAATAGCGATTAAATATGTGCGTACGATAGACGATAATCTAGAAATTGCTGATAAAAAATAATTGTTTACCGTATTTTTTTACGGAACATGAGCAAAAAAGTAGCTTAAGGCAGCAGGTGATACACAGAAACAAAAAAAAATGTTAGGTAAAATTACAGATTACAAATACCTATTCAACAATGTAGGACCTCAAACGCCGCAAATATGCAACCCTTGGCAGTGGTTATATGTTTGAGGCGTTTGGGGTCGAAACGCTGGGGCCTTGGGGACCCAATGCGCGTCGTCTTTACAGAGACATAGCCTCACGACTAATCAACAACTTAATCGTAATGTACGTCAAAAAATAAAAAATAGTAACTACAGGTTTTCAAATTTCTTTAAGTAAGTTCTTCGTAGAAAACAGTCATGAGCTAATTAGATGGACATTTCTAGATTGATATTGGTAGACGTAGTTGACAACTACCAATACATACTAAAGTTCTTGCATCTCTCACGAGTAAACTTACGTTTAATTATATCCTGACGTTTCGGGCATGACGTTACACCCGTGGTCGCAGGCAGACACAGGTGTGCCGAAACGTCAGGATATAATTAGACGTAAGTTTATGCGATTAAGACCCGTTTGTCTTTAAAATATGAGTGATAATCGTGAAAGTTTAAATCAATATATCTCACACCGGATTCGTGTAATAAGGCTGCCACCGAAGTCACGGTGGTTGAAACGCTCGGAGAAATGCCCAGATGTTGATTGTATATTTTGAATAAAAATACTGCGACAACCTGTCGCCTGTTGACCATAGGTGTATTAAATTCATCTTGAGTGCGTAATTTAAACCAAAATAATGTATAAATATTGATTCTATACATCATAGACACGGTTTAGGCCCTTAGTACTAACAATGCTTAGACTAACAAATAATTGACTATTTTATATTTTACGCTGAAAAACTTTAGCTGGGCTCTTGCTTAAAGCTTTTAAGCGTTCAGTCGTTTGTGATGTGGCTATAAAAAAATAAATATAACGATTGCAAAATATTATACCTACTCGTTATGACAAAGTATAGTTTTAAAAAATATTTTTTACCCGGCCATTTCACGCACGCATACAAGAAGCCAGTTAAATTAAAATTGATTAACTTTTAGAGTTTTCCGGATATAATTTTTTCTACTTCTACTTTATAGCCACATAACAATACAGACATATATTTAAAACGGTCGATCATACAACATTTTCATATAAATACATACAACATTTTTACAATGGCTTTGACTCTAAAGCAAATACTTAAAGTGATTATTGTTATGTTCATTCTTAGCTAGAAATATAAAGAGACTTGAAGTTTACAATACGTTACTACAACTTTTATATACACATTCTAACTTTTATTGTCAGTTCTGAACTTTATGACTGAAATTACCTTAAAAACGAAGAGTATTTACAGTCACTATCAGTTTTTTGGCTTTTAAAAAGCCTTTACATTAAAATACACTTTCTACACAATTCATTCTATACACTGAAAGCATTCTTACTGAATTTAAAATACGGTATTGTCTTATCATAAACATTTGAATAGTCATTCAAAATTGTGCGCGAGAAGCCAGGGGGTTGGTGTGTTCACGCCTTACGCCCCACATACATGGACTAGGTAATATGAAAATCTCCCCGAAGGAGTCTCGTGAAGGTCTTCTTAAATTGCTGATTGGCCAGAGCGTAGCAGAAAGGGTTAATAGGACTATTAGCATAGCACAAAAAGTATGTGAACATGTAAAGATGCTTGTTCGTACAGGGCGGATCCGTGCAAAATCCCTCCACTAAAGCTAAAATGTGATAAGGCGTCCAACAAACTACGAACGCTCCGAGAATAAACGAAATGGTTCTAAACGCTTTCCTCGCCCTGTTTTCAGACTTCGACTTTTGCCGCCCGATGCTGGGGAATAGGCCGTCGCGCTTCGAACGTTTAACTTTTAATTTCTTTCCGATGTTTTTAACAAACTCTTTCTTTGAGTCACCACGGCCTGACCCAGTAACGGCGGGGCTGGACGCTTCGCTATTATCGACAGCGGGCGTTATGCAGGGATTCAATTTTAACGGTGAGATGATTTCAGGCCTTTTTGGTGACTGCTGTTCGTTATTATTGGAAGACGTTGATACTAAAGTGATCACTGGTTTTGGTCGCTCCCCCGCCGTCAGACTGACTTCAGTGTTGACTTTAATTGGTGGTGGTGGCGAGAAACTTGCTTTAGAAGCTGGCACTTTGGCTTCTGCCGTTGCTCTAATAAGAGCTGCTTGCAAAAGAGAGGTATTTGTTACATTAGTTGCATTATTTAAAGTCGGTGGGGACGACGGTTCCGTTGCGGTCGGGAATGTCACAGAAGAGGGAGGACTTTCGTTAGTTGGCGTAGGAATGATGACGGAGCTCTCATCCATGTATCTTAAATCCGCGCCGTCCATGCCAACGAGCACGTCGTAAGTATTACCATCTTTTACTACTCTGACAGTTCGTGTTCGGGATGATTCGGAATAAGACGGTGGGCTTTCTGATACGGGAGGGCTGCACCTGAATTCGGTGGGTGGAGGTATAATTCTTTGAGCAATAGTAGTCGATACTTCTCGTTGTTCGGACGGCGTGGCGATCCCCGAAGACGTCGGTGAGGTGATACTAGTGTTTGAAGGAGGCACTGTCGGCGCTTGCACTGCTGGTCCAGTCTGGGATGTATCAGGATTATCCGTGTCAAGCAAACTTTTCTCGGATATCTGAGATAGTGAAGATTTAGGTTTATCAAGTTCTTGTTTTGTAGGAGGGGTCTGCTTTAGGTCGGTTTTGATTAACATCCCGCCGTTCATGCGCATGTTATTCAATAATTGAAGAGCACCAGTTTGCATTACGAGATTGGCTACAGATGGTCGCTTTTTAACATTAGTTTGAGTAGTGCTTTCATCATCGGAGTCAAAAGCTGGACTACTAGACCTTTCTGCTTCTACTTGATCTTCTTTTTTTTCTCCGTCAGATTCAGCTGTTGTTGAGGTAGCAGTGACAGTAGCACTGCTCTTGTGGGCTGACGATTTTTGACTAGAATTAGAGTCGGTTGAACCGCCAAGAGTTAGCAAAGGCGCTGCTAAAGATCCCTTGGATGTAGAATCCTTTCTTACAGATTCGGATACTTTTATTTGATCTTCGCTAGAAACTGTGGCTTTAGATAATGCTGCCATGCCTGCGGCACGTCCGGCCATACCAGACATGACACCTGCACTCAAAGCAACCATGGATTGCATCTTTCTTTGTTTCGCCTCACTCTTCTTTTGCATATCATAAGCAGTCTTAAATATCCCCGCATAAAGCACGATTAGAACAATAAGTGTGGTCCAGTAATATCCGATGATTAAAGCTGTGTTAAAAATGGGATCCTTAAGGAACTGAACAGCACATTCTCCTTCTTGTAAATCCCGGTAGCCGATGAAATGTTCCCACCCGAAGATAGTCGTGAAAAAAAGTAAAGCTGGTATAATCCAAGTTACTGTAACCATCCAAATAACTCGATTTTTAGTTCTCCAGGCTCTGTAGCGAGCTGCTATTTTAACGCTGCAGAATCTATCTACTGTTATGAGTAGCACGGTGTATTGAGATACTAGACATACGGTGTAGTCGACGGAGAGCCAGAGATCGCACAATAGAGGGCCTAGATGCCAGTAGCCTTTCAAAACGTAATCTGTATAAAATGGCATGGATATTGTACCTGCGGACAAGAATAATCTGTGTTAAGTAGTTCCATTTCGATTCGAGTAATTTTTCATGACTATTCTGTGAAAACTTTCCGTCTCAAATATAATTTATGTGTTATCACTGTTATCAGAACATTCCTGCAGACGAACGTTTATTTTATAATTAATACGCACTAAGCATAACGTAATTAGAATGACTACACACTGATTGATACATGATTGATAAATTATTTAAATTTATTTCAATGAAGAATGATTAAACAATAAAATTAAATTTCCTAACAGCATTAATCATTCGACTCATGCCAAGAAGGTACACAAGTATTCTGAGAAATCTTACAAGTTTTTCAATGTAAACCCTTTTCATGACATTGATATTGAAAATTTGGTAAGATTCGATTGTTGGAAAAATACGTTTCAGATCTTTCAAATGTCTTTGTTGTTTGTTGTTCTGTCCTTCTGTAGTCTGGTAGTCTGGAGCTAGGTCTACCGAGAAGTTTGAATATCATAATTTAAGGGATTTAATTCTGTAAATCCAATAACACATTCTTCGGAGAGACGGAGACATTTATGAATCACAATTCATAGTCATTCTGGGGTATTGGCAACTTACCAATGAGCAGGTCAGTAGCGGCCAACGAGGCTATGAAGTAGTTACTGGGCTGGCGGATGGTTCTGTCGACGAGGAAGGCCATGAGCACCAGCACATTGCCGCTGACCGTCAACAGTATCACCAACAGCAGACACGTAGCGAAGATAGCAGCCAGCCAGAGTGGAAATGGTGGAAGAGTTGGGTCCTGGGGAAAGAAGTTTAATGTTGAGGTAGTTGAAGCAGTTCCAGAATCAAATCACGGTGACGGCGTTTGTTTGCCTATAAATGCCTAGTAATTGTCATACTATTATTTCTTCCTTGATCATGGTTGTTAATATTGTTTTTAAGTATTTAAACGTATTCATGTCGTTTACAATGGTCCCGTTTTATCCATTTATCGTGCTATGCGTCGTTTTTGCACTTGCATACTCTTGTTAGAACGTGACAGCAACGCCAAAAAACTATTAGACGCGGTACCATCATAAGCCTACAGATTACGTATTTTAATGTGGATACTTCCAATCGGTAAATGGAGGTCTAAAGGGGATGCAATTCAGCAGTAGACGCATTATGGCTGAAATGATGATGTTGATGATGGTAAAACTATAAAAGGGGAAAATACGAATAAATTCATTTACCTCATCAGCCTATGATAGTCCACTGCTGGACGTAGGCCTCTCCTATTAACTATGCGTATAGACGCATTAGGAGGTAAATGCCCATAATCGCCACGCTGGGCAAGCGGATTGGCGATCGCAGTAATGTGTCACTATGATGACGCTGCTGCCCATCATCAATCTTGTAGAGTGGTCAGTGACACTTCGATCCCTTAGTCGACTCTTACGACACCCGCAGGAGGAGTTGGGGTGGTGACAAATGTATTCTTACTGCCGTCACCACGCGGCATAAATTAATAAATCATTTACGGCCTAATAAATTGGCTCTTTAGCGATAAGACCGCCTGTTGTGTTACCTCTACTTTTAAGATTCGACTTTTTTCTTATCTTCTTTTTTATGTTACGAGGTGTTCAATAAAGAGTATTGTATTGTATTGGCTGGTAGAGAATAGCTAGTGCGTAATTCGTACACCACAGTCCACCTTTTATACTAAATATGAGTACATTTTCTGTTCGAACATAGATAGATTATATTATAGAATGTACCATCGAGTAACTGTCGTTTTAAGAAAATGTGAGTGATAAACGTTCAAAATATTATTGAGAATACCCTTGGCATTGAGTTCACCTTTTTTTGTACGATTAGATTTTGTTTTGTGGAATAATGTTTAAATAAATAAATAATTTGTGAATGAATCCATGTACTTACTTAAGTTTTGTGTTAAAATACGTTTTCCCTCTATCTCTTCAAATTCAATAGTTACACATTATCATTATTTAGGGGCTTAGAAATTGACGTTGCCATTATAATTTGTTAATGGATTTGTTTCAGTTTTCTCTGAAAAGCAACTAGACAACAAAATAAACTCAAATAAATAGACATCAAAGTCAGTAGCTAGTAACTAATTTATAGGTTCCTTACTCAGTGAACCTGCCTTGTCATCAAGGTTAGACTAGCTTTGAAAGGCCGTTGTTATTCTTAGAACACCTCGCATAAAGTAGCCGCTATTTCATTTATAAGCAAAACAAACAAATGACTATACGCTTATTCGAAATCGATAAAATTCCACAAAGACTTCCATCGGCGAACCTTTTTTAATGACTTTTCGATACACAAGGTTAAAATTGTTGAAACTAGGCCAATTTTCGCTATCAAGCATTCTTTTTACTGCTTCCGAGGTGTTGAGATATTTATACGGTTACCTAAGTTTGTTTACGATAACAACGTGACTGAGCAGGTTGGAATTATTTGTTTACGGAAATTGCTTTTTTAATTTCCCTGTGAAAGAACGGTCACAATTTTTCCTCAAATATTGCCATAGATTTCGTGTTGCTACAACAGAAATATTAAACAGGATGTCACGTGATAATTTTTTTTAACTCCACTAACAACTAGCAATGCCTTTTGTTTTTGTCTTTTACTTTTCTTTTAACGATGGTTTCAGGATTTTAAATGGCTTATCGAGATTTTTTAATGAGAAATTGTATTCTCTCTTAAAATCTAGATTATGTTTATATTTATGTCATTTTCACGCATACAATTTAAATCGACTTATTTTAATATGTCACCTATTTCAAGAGTCACATTATTAACCCATAATCAGTCCACTGCTGCTGAATAAAGGCCTCTCCTAAATAAATATGTGTCTCCCAAGAATGTCCCATACGTCGTAGTACCAATGAATATTTTGAAAAAATATCATCACTTGCCCAGACAAAAAGATGATGTGTTTGAATTTAGTGTTTTATCGTGGTTTTATCACATTAATTAAAAATGATGGATCTCAATTTAGTATGTATAATTGTCATCTTGATTTTCATGTCTATATTAGCCTTTAAGAATAATGTAAAATGACTATGATATAAATACCTGTGTTCCTATCTCATGTAATTGTGTGTTGTATAAATTTGTATTGACCTTTACCAATAAAATATCTGAATCTGAATATTCTGTATGTATTTAAAGCCTCACTCACCAAACCGTTGGAATCCAGGGAGTTGTTATAATAGTACACGTCCGAATAGTTGGATCCGTTGAAGAGATAGATGCTCTGAC
>JALPQI010013742.1:0-27856 GCA_025490895.1 Thaumatotibia leucotreta | reverse complement strand
ATCGATATCCAAGGTCAGATTTGGTTTTAAAAGTCCCATTCAAATCCAAGAAAAAGGCAATCCACCACGGTCGAAGAAAAATGCACTGCGGTCAAAAGGTTAAAGCTTCTTAGAGAACTAGGTATCGGTAAGTTCCATGGTTTGTATAGGTAGGTACATATTGTATTTTTCCATTATGTCCAGTATCAGATAATAGATGTTTTTTTGCTTAAAGATCAGATAATAGATAATGCTTTTAGACTTATGACCGTTTCAGAGTAAAATCGGATTCTATATTCTATCAACGCTTTGCAAAGTCTCTAATCAAAATTAGGCAAATCCACATTCTTCTTTCTAATAAGGCGATCATTGCATTTAGTTTGCACTACCAATAAACCTAGACAGATCGAAGTTCAGTGTACACTACATAGGTCTTAGATTAGAGTGAGACAAATTGCTATTTTATACTCGGCTTAGACCGTTTCTCAACAAGCGGTGTCTGTGTTTTTTTTA
Source organism: Thaumatotibia leucotreta (assembly GCA_025490895.1). Classification (NCBI taxonomy): domain Eukaryota; kingdom Metazoa; phylum Arthropoda; class Insecta; order Lepidoptera; family Tortricidae; genus Thaumatotibia; species Thaumatotibia leucotreta. Next base: position 27,364 of record JALPQI010013742.1, on the reverse strand, counting down.
ACCTTTTGACCGCTAGACGGCGAAAGAACATGCCGAGCTCCAGCCATTCGTTCACGATTATTTAAGAGAAATACCGCGTAAGTCACCATGTATCGGTGAAGTGGAAATGTATCGGCAAATTGGCGTCGCCTATGACTGTGACTGTCAAAAGGTTAAGAAGACAGCACTAGAATTCGTAATCAAAATCGACGCTGTCTCCATCGTCGTCTTCAACTTGGAAGTGATCGTCGTAAAAGTTGACGGCGTGAGCGTTGATGTAGAACACGTTCCCGTGCCTTTCCACGACATGTGCACCTGCTGGCAACAAGGTTAAGGTTAGGCCTCTATCAATAACTCAAATATCTCTCATCTCAAATATCAAGAACATTCGGAAGAGCTTTAGCTTAAGTACGATTAAAATGTATAGACTACGCGCGTCTTAACTTTTAACCTTTTCAAAGGCAAGTTTTGAATTTTTAATGTGTCACTGACGCCACGCAATAGCATCTCATCAAGCGTAATTGTACTTTACGTAGTTCCGCGTAAATTCATATTATATTTATCGTCGCTGGCACCCGTTGGCACAACTTTCCGTTGTCGTGCCATCAATGGCTGTCAACAAGTAAATCATATATAGTCGATCGATACTTTTACACGTAGGAGACTTACGTACTATGGTTACAGAGTCAAGAGGCGGCATATCATAGAACTCGCTCCTAATATTGATTGATGAATTATAGTGAGATACTCATAACTTGCAAATGGGAACGAATGGGGTAACAATAACCCACATAAAAAGTGGACTGCAGTACACAGTCGTAGAAAGGCACGAGTTATGAATGAAGTGTAACCTAGTGAGCACTATTGTAGAATCAACAATTCTAATACCACTAACCTACAGAAACTAGATTTCATTGGAATGCAATGCACGAATGATATTTTAGGAAGGTTAAAGCGAACAAGTGTTATAGTTGCCGATTTCTAAGAATGAACTTTTGACAGTTTAGAAATGAGCCTTATATGTATATGATATGTGACGTTAAGACTATCGAAGAAATGGTGAGTCTTACCCTCATATTCATCATCATCATCAGCCTAGATAGTCCACAGCTGGACGTAGGCCTCTCCTATTAACTATGCATATAGACGCATTAGGAGGTAAATGCCCATAATCGCCACGCTGGGCAAGCGGATTGGCGATCGCAGTAATGTGTCCAATAACCCTCATATTAATAAGAATCAATCTATAACTGTCAAAAGTTAATTTATAGAAATCTGCAACTATACCAATCTTATAGCGGGTGTGAATGCAAACGCCAGTGTCTCATAGGACGATTGGTTATCAATTTATCACAAGAAACTGCTGCATTATTTGGTACCTTACCTTACCTTTTTTACCTTTTGACCGCCAGACGGCGAATGATATCCTCCAGACACCACGCGTACGCGATTATTTAAGCGAAGCCAGTGCCGTCATTGACGTAGTAGTCACGATTTTCCGTTGACGTCTAAGGAAGACTGTGGCGGTCAAAGGGTTTAACGGAAACCCCACGAAAATAGACTTTCAAAAAGGTTAAACCGAACATGAACTTGACTTACCTGACAGGGAGCAAAGCAACGCGTGGATCGTGGTAGGTGTTTGATTCTCTAAAAATGGTTTCGGGGGGAATGTTTAGTTACCTGGGGCGAGCATACGCGCTTGCGGCGGATGGGAATGCAAGCGCCAGTCCGGGTCACGTGGATGTGCTACTTCTCGCACTAATAGATTCGTACATACATCGGACAGGGAGGCAAGGCATCGCCTGGATTGTGGTTCGCGATAGGTCCTCTGAGTTTAAGTTTCTGAAAATGGTATTGCGGAAGCAATCTTTAGTTACCTGGGGCGGGCATACGCGCTTGCGGCGGATGGGAGTGCAAGCGCCAGTCCGGGTCACGTGGGTGTCTCTGATAATGGTATTGCGGAAGCAATCTTTAGTTACCTGGGGCGGGCATACGCGCTTGCGGCGGATGGGAGTGCAAGCGCCAGTGTCGCGGGTCGCGCTTGCGGCACGCGGCGCCGTACGGGCAGGGCGCCTGGTCGCCGGTACCCCAGTCCGGGTCACGTGGGTGTCTCTGATAATGGTATTGCGGAAGCAATCTTTAGTTACCTGGGGCGGGCATACGCGCTTGCGGCGGATGGGAGTGCAAGCGCCAGTGTCGCGGGTCGCGCTTGCGGCACGCGGCGCCGTACGGGCAGGGCGCCTGGTCGCCGGTACCCCAGTCCGGGTCACGTGGGTGTCTCTGATAATGGTATTGCGGAAGCAATCTTTAGTTACCTGGGGCGGGCATACGCGCTTGCGGCGGATGGGAGTGCAAGCGCCAGTGTCGCGGGTCGCGCTTGCGGCACGCGGCGCCGTACGGGCAGGGCGCCTGGTCGCCGGTACCCCAGTCCGGGTCACGTGGGTGTCTCTGATAATGGTATTGCGGAAGCAATCTTTAGTTACCTGGGGCGGGCATACGCGCTTGCGGCGGATGGGAGTGCAAGCGCCAGTGTCGCGGGTCGCGCTTGCGGCACGCGGCGCCGTACGGGCAGGGCGCCTGGTCGCCGGTACCCCAGTCCGGGTCACGTGGGTGTCTCTGATAATGGTATTGCGGAAGCAATCTTTAGTTACCTGGGGCGGGCATACGCGCTTGCGGCGGATGGGAGTGCAAGCGCCAGTGTCGCGGGTCGCGCTTGCGGCACGCGGCGCCGTACGGGCAGGGCGCCTGGTCGCCGGTACCCCAGTCCGGGTCACGTGGGTGTCTCTGATAATGGTATTGCGGAAGCAATCTTTAGTTACCTGGGGCGGGCATACGCGCTTGCGGCGGATGGGAGTGCAAGCGCCAGTGTCGCGGGTCGCGCTTGCGGCACGCGGCGCCGTACGGGCAGGGCGCCTGGTCGCCGGTACCCCAGTCCGGGTCACGTGGGTGTCTCTGATAATGGTATTGCGGAAGCAATCTTTAGTTACCTGGGGCGGGCATACGCGCTTGCGGCGGATGGGAGTGCAAGCGCCAGTGTCGCGGGTCGCGCTTGCGGCACGCGGCGCCGTACGGGCAGGGCGCCTGGTCGCCGGTACCCCAGTCCGGGTCACGTGGGTGTCTCTGATAATGGTATTGCGGAAGCAATCTTTAGTTACCTGGGGCGGGCATACGCGCTTGCGGCGGATGGGAGTGCAAGCGCCAGTGTCGCGGGTCGCGCTTGCGGCACGCGGCGCCGTACGGGCAGGGCGCCTGGTCGCCGGTACCCCAGTCCGGGTCACGTGGGTGTCTCTGATAATGGTATTGCGGAAGCAATCTTTAGTTACCTGGGGCGGGCATACGCGCTTGCGGCGGATGGGAGTGCAAGCGCCAGTGTCGCGGGTCGCGCTTGCGGCACGCGGCGCCGTACGGGCAGGGCGCCTGGTCGCCGGTACCCCAGTCCGGGTCACGTGGGTGTCTCTGATAATGGTATTGCGGAAGCAATCTTTAGTTACCTGGGGCGGGCATACGCGCTTGCGGCGGATGGGAGTGCAAGCGCCAGTGTCGCGGGTCGCGCTTGCGGCACGCGGCGCCGTACGGGCAGGGCGCCTGGTCGCCGGTACCCCAGTCCGGGTCACGTGGGTGTCTCTGATAATGGTATTGCGGAAGCAATCTTTAGTTACCTGGGGCGGGCATACGCGCTTGCGGCGGATGGGAGTGCAAGCGCCAGTGTCGCGGGTCGCGCTTGCGGCACGCGGCGCCGTACGGGCAGGGCGCCTGGTCGCCGGTACCCCAGTCCGGGTCACGTGGGTGTCTCTGATAATGGTATTGCGGAAGCAATCTTTAGTTACCTGGGGCGGGCATACGCGCTTGCGGCGGATGGGAGTGCAAGCGCCAGTGTCGCGGGTCGCGCTTGCGGCACGCGGCGCCGTACGGGCAGGGCGCCTGGTCGCCGGTACCCCAGTCCGGGTCACGTGGGTGCGCGAATTGCGCTTTGTGGACTGGGTTACGTCTGTATGATACAAAGTTAAATGATTCTTTTTTAGTACAGATGGTGTACTTTTTAGGCTCTAGTGCAAGAAGTGGGTCATTTTACGTCAGGTCCAAAACTTCGGAGGGCCATCTATTCTGTACTAAAAACGTCGTACGAGACACGTGCAAAAACGAAATTCGTAACTCGTGTCGATTTAAAACATCGGTCGTGTTTTAAAACATCGTCACTCGTTTCGAATTTCATGTTTTTCGCACTTGTGTCGTACGTAATGTACTATATTCAAATAGGCACACTATTTCACACCACCCATTCGAATACGAGTCTTTTCTTCCCTGCTTGGTGGGAATAAAGTTGAACTTTTCTGTTCAAGGTCTTTCTATTGCCAGCCTAAAAATAACAATGAAATATGAACATTGTATTGTTTTCATTGTTTTGGATAATCTATTGGTAACAGTTGATATAATAACACGTAGATTTAGTAGTGCTTATTCAATGACGTAGTTTGGAAATTAAAACAATGGAAAATTTTGGAAAGGATCTATCCTATCGCGAAGTGTAGGGGATAAGACCATATTGTACAACATGAACCATAATATATACTTAGGGATCATCCATTAATTACGTCACACCAATTTTATGATTTTTTGACTCCTCCCTCCCCCATTGTCACACTTCGTCACAATTAACTACACCCTCCCCCGTCAGTGTCACGTCACATGTAGATTTTTAGTTTAAGAAGGAAAAAATTACAACATCACTTTAATGTTTTATTCATCATTGTAACGTTTTATTAGGATTGCTTAAAATGATTTGTAAAATTAACGAAGAGAAAATTAACTTAGTCTTCCTCCGTCCAAGGATTTTGGATTTTCTATTCTTTTATGTTCATGTATTCATGTATGTGAAGATTGTGACGTCAAAAACAATAGAACTCCTCCCTCCCCCCTGTTACGATATGTCACATTTTGTGGACCCCCTCCCTCCCCCTTGAGGTGTGACGTAATTAATGGATGATCCCTTAGCCGTAGCCTAGTTGGTAGTGATCCTGCCTACGAAGCTGGAGGATCCGGGTTTAAATCCCGGCAAGGGTATTATTTGTGTATTTATTGGTTGTAGCTGTTTATGTACTTCAGTATCTATAGGTGTTTATCTATTATATATATCGTCGCTTGGCCACATCACAAGCCTTAATTGAGCTTACTGTGGGACTAGGTCGATTTGTGTAAGATATCCCAAGATATTTATTAATTTGAATTGAAATGTATAATGAATATGTACCTGTAACAATCAGCTCCATACATGCAGCGCTCCCGCGGCGGCGCCGGCGCCGGGCTCGCGGCTTTCCCATCTGCTGCGTTACATGCACCCTACCACACATAAATGAAATGAAATGAAAATTAAATAAATGTTTATTCAGAGTTCAGACACAAATCTTAAAACTAGATCACAACTTGAAATGAAATAAAATTTATTTATGACAAGCATGATGGACATATACACATTTACAAATAAGCACACAACAACAGCTTGCCACAAAAGGGTCACAACTCAACGTGTAGCTGGCTAAGCCAGCGCTGTTCTTCTGTTGTGACCACAAAACAGAAAAAACAGTAGAAGTGTAAACGTGGCGCGAGTGCCACAAATTGGACCCGTTTTTTATTATTCCGTGGTTGTGACCCACCAGGTATGTACACTGGCCGACGAGGCGACCACGCTGGCAAACAAGTAAACATAGATACATAATTAGACTTGAAAAAAAACTAAACACAAAACATGCCTGTATATATAAAAAAAAATAGTAACATTTCCTTCCAACAAACTACCGCTAAAACAGACTATGGTTTGTTGACAGGCGAGGCTCCAAGTAAGATTTCAATCTGTAATTCTAATAAATTTGTCATTGCGCCTACAAGTCGCCATGCGCCATTAAGTTATGCCTTTGAAACCCTGCCTTAACCCAGTAACAACACAAAGGGTATTCATTAAATTAAATATTAGTTATCAGACTTACAGCTTGATCAGGTTGTCCACTGCTGGGCCCTGCCACATCACTAGCAGCATCAGGTTCCTGCTTCACCAACAACTCCTCTTTCACATCAGCCGGCTCTGTCTTTATCCTCTTAACTCCATCATTCTCTTCTGGACTATGACTTCTTTTTGGTGATTTTAATTCTTTTGATTCCTGTTCTGTAGTATCTGATGTTTCAGGCTCTCTGGTTTCTGGTGGATCAGGCTGGGCTGTGGCGGGACTGGTGGGGATTGGACTTGAAGGCTCCTTTATTTGGGAAGGTGAATGTTGTGGTTCATTTTGTTGGTCTGAAATTAATCAATAATAATATGTTGTTGGAGTGAAGTAATTTATTCAATTTATGGTATTAGATTATACATCCCAATTTCAACTTTCCTTTAACCCTCTGCCACTGACATGGTCACGTGACGTGAAATTATTGAATCTTGTAATCAACGTCGTAGTGGCGTATTTGCAAAATACGGGTGTCTGATAGACGTAACGTCAGTCGCAGAGGGTTAAGTGAATTAACCTGTAAAATCAATACCATGTTGATATATTTGCATTTACACTTTTACCACCAAGGTGATTTTGAGTAAAAAATTATAACATTACACTGTATAAGTTTGAGAATAAATATACAACATCTGTGAGTTTGTTAATGTTTTAAATATTGCTAATTGAAAAATAACCAACTAAAAAAAACTCAACTCACCAAGTAATGATGGTGATTCAGATCTTCCAGCATTTTCAACAGTTTCATTTAAATCAAAATTTAATACAGAATCATCATCTTCATTCTTTTCCTCATCAACATTATTTCCATTCACTGTCTGATCTATCTGACTTTCCTGATTTGTTTTGTCTTCTCCAGGGTCCAGTTCCTCTGTGTTTGACACATCTGTTGCCTGACTGTCCACTTCTGTGGTACAGTGTAGCACCTCATACCAATAGGAGCCTGGTAGGAGTCCAAACCTATCACCATTGTCAAGTATTTCTTTGTCGGACTTTTTTAACACTTGCTTTTCTTCTGAACCCTTTTTTGTGAAGAAACAGGGATTTTGATGTAACTGTAATTTCCAAAATATTAGAAACATTTTTCATTTTAGTGATATTTCTAACTATAATAGATGTGTCTTGAGTAAACTTACCGCCTCTATCACTATGCTGCTCTGTGTTATGATTAGATGACCATGATTTCTTGATATTCTTTTATCTTCACACTGAAAAGGACAAAACACTATAATGTAACATTTATGCCGTGCGAGTCATAATCACGGAAACTTGTTCAGGCAAGTGCTGTGAGATTGTAATCCATTTCAGTGATATGTCAATGATAAATTAATTAGTAATTCTGTCCAGGGAATTGTAAAATCACATGGAAACAACGTAAATATAACGAGTTTTGACTAATTAAGTAATGGACTTACATCAAGAAATTTGCCTCTGCCTATTAAATGTGTTCCTAACGGGAGCTGAATCTTATTTGGCTCTTCAGCGTCAATGCGCACTAACTTGAACACCATTGTTTCTTATAAAACCAATATCACATCACTTCATGAACCCAAGGACGTTAGACCTTGAGAATCTTGAGATTGATAAAACCGGAGGAAAACAATCCTTTATTTAACGAACTACTCTAGACGACAGCTGTCAAAAAACGTTTAGTTACCACTGAAAATGTTTGGAGATAATATACGTTTAATTAGAATGATGGGATTATATTTGTTCACTCAAGGTTCATTCTTATGAAATAAGAATTCAGTAATAAAAAATATGTATGCTGGTCAATAAATATTTGATTTTATTGAAAATAAGGAAGGAACTTGCTACAAATCCACTAGATATTGCAAGACAAGATTACAAATTACAAGACGCAGAATTTAACTGTCAATAGTGTCAAATTGGATAGTACACACCGTAGTACAGTCGATGTAAAATAAATTTGTAAATATTTATTTTGACTATTTTTGAGGATTGTGGTCAACAAAATGATGAAGAGTGGTGGCCTGGGCTCCCACCGGCCGTTATCAGGGCAGCTATACAAGTACACGAACGTGGTGAAAGGCTGGCAGCAGCGCTGGTTCGCTGTGGATCCCGAGACTGGTGTTCTGTCCTACTACTTATTCGACGGGCCTGGAGACACGGTTCAGCCTGGACAGCCTGCTAGGGGAGAGGTAACGTCTTATTTGGTACAAACAAGAATAACACTGCTTCCGCAGGTTTTACTGAAGTTATTATGTCTTTTATTGTTACTGTATGGCTCAATTTATACTTGTAAGTTATTGCTGCTAGTTTTGAGACGTAACTAGGGATAAAAGTGAGTCAATTGCAGCAATATCTTGCATGTGTAAATCAGGTTATACTAAGGTAGACTGACTATCCACAGGCACATTTAGCGGCAGCTGTAGTGTGTCCGAGTGATGAGGACTCGCGCACGTTTACGCTGAACTGCGCCTCAGGAGACATGCTCAAGCTGCGTGCCACTGACGCGCGAGCCAGACAAGAGTGGGTGGATGGGCTGCGAGCCATTGCTGAGATACACACCAAGGTATGTCAGGCAATACTTTGTTTTCATCTTTGAGTTCTGCTCAACATGGCAATCTGTCATGGACTGTCAGCTGTTCTTTTGTTTAACAACGTCTGTATGTTGTGACATTATAGAGAGGATGCCCACTTGCAGCTTTGGACATGCTTTTAAAACAATAAAGATAGACAGAAATTTTTGTTAATATTTACTGAAACATAATTATTTAAAATAATGTACTATTCTCCCACTTGGCTGCCCTATGCCATGAAGTAAACACTGACTACTTTTTTCTGCATCATTCATCATAATTAATGGCATATTATAAATTGCTGCATAGTGTTGATTGATGACTCTAGATGAATTATCAAGTTCTTCACACATGCCATGACAATAATATATAAATACAGATTTATTAATTAAAAGCACAGATTCTCATATTTTTTGTAATTTGTCCAAAAAGTTCAATTCTAATGAGTGATACTCACTCTCATGTATGGGAGCCATAAAATAAGTCTCTCCTTCAAATGGGCATTGTTTATCAGAGCGCAGGTATCATCATAATGTAGTCCCTTATTTAGCTTAAATTTGACCAGGATCTTATATCACGTTTACAAAGGACCGTGGAAACTTAGTATGAAGCTTGGACCCAGAGCCAACACAACTGAGAGAATTAAAAAGGTCTACAAATATACTTCATTTTGTTCTATACACACAAAGTTGGATACCATTGCATAACCCAGATATACAATATGTTGCCTACCCAATGTTAAATATCTTAGCCACAGATCCTTCATAGTTCCAAATTACTCTGAATTAAAATATCAACTCAGTTCTGCAATGGAATTATACTTTGTACCCATATAATTAAATGAAATAGATTTAAACACCTACTACTTAATAGTCCAACTCTCATGTCTGTTGTTTCTGGGTCCATTATGACGCATCATCCTTTGTAATAATTGTAATATAGTTTCTTGCCACTGAGTTTCTTTTGCCGGATTCTTCTCAGGTAAGTGGTGTAGGGTTAGAACCACAAGTAGTTTTTTTTTTTCATTTGCTATTTAGTTCAACGATTCAAAAGCGCTGGTTGCTGGGCTTAGTTGAATAATAGTACATTACGACACAAGTGCGAAAAACATGAAATTCGAAACGAGTGGCGATGTTTTAAAACACGACCGATAGGGAGTGTTTTAAATTGACACGAGATCAAAAACGAATGAGTATCAAAAATACTTCCACTTGTATTACAAGTTACAAGCTTTCGAGAAACGGGCCCCCGTACTAAAATAGTACATTACGACACAAATGCGAAAAACATGAAATTCGAAACGAGTGGCGATGTTTTAAAACACGACCGATGGGGAGTGTTTTAAATCGACACGAGTTACGAATTTCGTTTTTGCACGTGTCTCGTACGACGTTTTTTAGTGCAGATGGCCCTCCGAAGTATTGGACCTGACGTAAAATGACACACTTCTCGCACTAGAGCCTAAAAAAGGCACCATCTGTACTAAAAAGAATATTTTGACTTTGTCAGTAAACCCTGTTGTTGCAGGCGATGGGAGCCAACCCGCCGCTGCAGCCGCGCGAGCAACTCGCGGTGCACGGCGCCATGGCGTCCGCGCGGCATCAGCTGCAGCAAACTGAGTTAAGGTATAACATTACCCCTTCTTTCCACACTGGGTACACTCTGTTTGAACTTAGAAAACACTTCAGGGTCGCGTTTTATAAAGTTACAATTTACAATTTCGCTGTTTGCCTCTCCAACGCACTCACATATTGGCTAGAAAGAGAGGCAAACAGCGAAATTGTAAATTGTAACTTTATAAAGCGCGACCCTGATTACCATTGAAAATGTTGGAAAAACGTTTTTTTCGGGAATGTATGAAAACTTCGTTTTTTTCCGTTTTTTTTTCGGTTCCTCAGTGACATCGCGTTCTCCTGGTGTAAGTAAAAATTTGACCTAATTTACACTGGTTTAGAGTTGAAAATTAAAGTGGAAAATTTCATTGTTTTTTTCGAAAAACTTAGAAAAAAAAAACGAGCTGTTTGGAAAGAAACGGGATTTAATCCGGGAATTTTACGCTACTTCGGATCCAAGAAAGAGACGGAAAGCTCGGGCTACAACGGCGACACACGATAAAGCGAGACAGCAGTATTACCTTCGTGTGTTCCATGGGGTTAGGGTGTTCTTAGTTCAAACGGAGTGTATACAGTGTGATCAGGGTGGCCAAAAACAAGTGAATTCCTGCTGCCTGTGAAATTCCGCGACTCAAAATAGGCAACCTCGATTTTTTTAATTAGTCATGGTTTAGAGCTAGTGGTACCTAGTAACAAAATACTAAGGTCCAGAGGACCAAGTCCACCCGATGGTGTGACCAAATATCAGCGCAAATGGACACTACACTGACCAATGCTTTCCACAAAGCAACCGATAGTGAGAAATGGAGAGCTGCAAGACAGGCAATTTAGAAAGCTGAGTGACGATTCTCAGCAGTGAAGGCTCAGACGAGAAGAAGTACCTAGTAAATACGTAGTGATTAATAGCTCGCTTCTATTTTCCGTAGTAATTTAATAAAAATATCGAGCATTCTGAACCTTGTATACAAAATAAGTGCATACCCTTGGGGCTTTTTAGAAGTTTCAGAAGGTTCGATTAAAATTTGATGTCACCTAAAATACTATTACTGACGAAGGTATTACTACTACTTCTGAAAGTTTAACAAATATACTCGTATTTAGGGTTTGAATCGTTGAGTCTCGAAATTAGAGTTATCCAGAACTCTAATTTAACCATTGTTCATTTTATATTTCCAGTGACGCGTCCCTTGCGCGGTGTATCGAATCATCAGATTCACCCTTCCCTCACACAGATCCAGATCTATTACTATTAAAGGTAAGGGGTTTTTATATGCAAGTCAGATCATACTCTTTATGTTATAAAAAACTTTGTCTATCTTATTAGTCTCATAATCATAATACTCATAACTCATAATACAATTTAAATAAGAATTTTGATTATTGAATCAAAATTGTTATTTTAATTATATTCATCATATCAGCCGAAAGATGTCCACTCCTTCCTTCCAATCCTTAGATGCAGAATTTATTATCTATAAAAACAAAGGAAAGTCTCCCTTACACAAAATATTTACAATATTTAAGGTAGTTGCCATCCATGTGGCATTCGTTTTTTCCTCCCTGCACTGTCTTGCTCACACACCGCAACGTTTTACCACACCTCGGAGTGGCGATAAAATGTATGAAATAAACGCGTTGGTTCTCGCACATTATTATATTACATCTTTTTTTCGTTTAATGGTCTTCTGCGATACCGTCAGTGCCGAGTGCAGAGACCGATATCAATTTTGTGTAAATAATCTGGAAATAAATGTCTTATGTCTTATTTATTATACTGTGTCTACAGGCCACATCAGCAGCCAGCATGCAGTGCCTGCTACAGTGTCTAGGGCTCCTACATCGCCAGCAACAATACGCTACAACCAGTCGGGAGAGCAACGACCACTAGACTGATTATTAATGGAAAATATAATGTATTTGAAGGGCCCTTCACACTTATGCGCGAACGCGGGTAAGGAGTCTGCACATTCAGCGAAATTCATGCCAGTCTCGTGTTTGCAGCTTCGCGTCGCGCCGCGATTCATGCAAGAGTGAGGAGGGTCCTTAACTATGGAATAAACTGTCGCCCACGGTGTTGCCGGACCGATGTGATTTTCCATTTTGAAGAGTGCACTCATATCTGAACGAGGGGCCGCACATAGTGTGCCACTAAGAGGGATAGACATAGTCACAGACTACTAAGAAGATACTTGTGTGTGTGGCACTTAGACTTAGCATCTAATGCACACACACACAAAAAATAGTGGCACAGTGATAAGGACGGACGATTATCGTTCCTTTTCACTTCCACTAGTAAAAAGTTTCATAAGACCATTCCTTTCGTTCTTGCTATTATTATTACGTTGTCAAATCCATATCCATATTCTATATCCATGTATCTGAAAGACTTTTCTAATAATATACTCGGGTTAACTTCTTGACAGAAGAAAAAGGCGGCAAATCAAAAAAGATAGATGTGAAATGTTGGTAGCCCATAGAAAATTTTAATTTGTCGACTTTTCTACTACCTAGCTGGTTGGCTAGCTTGAGTATAAGCTGACCTGTCTGTAGCGATTTGTTGGATTAGTAATCCAGTATCGCGAGTTCTAGTCTCGCCAGTTTTGTAAAAAAAGGGCTTCTCGTTGACAAATTTTTTGAACCCTCGTGTAGGTACTTAGTCAATACACGCGACTCAGTGCTTGATAATGAAAATCTAGGCTCTCCGAAACATGTCGCCCATAGTGACTAAGCACACGTGGGTTAACACGTTCGACGCCGGTGACACGCATATGTGACCGAAAAAACTGCACTCCTATGCCGGTGACACACATACGTGATCAAAGTAATCTTATTCTTATGCCACTAGCATTAATCAAGTTCTCACTCCTATGCCAGTGGGATAGAAATACGAACGTTTTTGACACAAGTCTGTGTCGACGGCATAGGAGTACAATCTTTTCGGTCACACATGCGTGTCACTAGCATAGGATTTCTATCAGATAATTTTGATCGGCATAGTATAAGCGCTCAGTGAAACAGTACCGGAGGCGAACGTGTTAAATTAAACCGCTTAATTACATTTATAATATTTTGAAAACTAACGCTTAAATTTTCGTTTAACTTCAGAACCTCGTCCTATTTTAATGTACCTATAATTTTATGTTCTAATATATATTATTCTTATTTCGCAATTGTTAAATTCTACTTGAATATTGGGCAGTGACATAGTATTAAAGTTTGTTAGAAATATTATAGCTGACGGTATAATATTATGAAATTGGAATGTATTATAATATTCGTAATTATGTGGGTACTTATTCCAAAATCTATTATAAGATGGACATTATCCTATCACATTCCTTTAGTTGGTAGATAGAAACGTAAAAAATAAATTTATTATACTATAACGTATTAAAAATGTTATTCTCCCATACCATAAAATATCCGTTTCTTTTTTGATAGTTTCTTAAGTTTTTTTTTTGTTTGGTTATTTGGTGTTTCTAAAACAGCTTAGTTTCCTTCGTAGGGTGGCCCATTCAAATCGGTCAGTATGGGAAAGTCTGAAACTATAAGACATACGAAGATTAAATTTGTTCTTAGGAACCATGTCACCAATTTTGATAAAAAGAAAAACTGCATTCATACATATGAGAAAAAAAAACTATAGGTACCCAGCTAGGGAATCAAACCCGGTTGTTTTCTAAACTTACACTATTTCTGTTCAGATATCGTTTGTGCAGGTCTTCAGCAGTAAATGTCTCTAAGAAACATTATGTCTAACGTACTTAAATTTATTTTACTAAGTGGTTATTTATGATGACTTACGGCGCCGAAACGTGGTCCTTCACCATCGGCCTCATCTCTAAACTCAGAGTCGCTCAAAGAGCTATTATATTATATAGGAGAGGGCTATGCTCGGAGTTTCTCTGCGTGATCGAATCAGAAATGAGGAGATCCGTAGGCGAACTAAAGTTACTGACATAGTCCTCCGGATTAGTAAGCTGAAGTGGCAATGGGCAGGCCACATTGCACGCAGAGCAGATGGTCGATGGGGTCGAAAAGTGCTCGAGTGGAGACCACGGCTAGGCAAACGCAGCGTAGGACGTCCACCCACAAGATGGACAGACGACCTTGTGAAGGTCGCCGGGACACGCTGGATGCAGGTCGCATCTAACCGGTACATGTGGAGGTCCAGAGGGGATGCCTATGTTCAGCAGTGGACGTCTTATGGCTGAGATGATGAAGTGGTTATTGTGTAAATCTTAAGAAAAAATTTTTTTTTCTTATTTATTAACGCAGTTTTCGTTATTATTAAAATCGATGACATGGTTCCTGAGAACAGATCTTTGTATGTCTTATAGTTTCAGACTTTCCCATACTGACCGATTTGAATGGGCCACCATGTATACCTAAGTCAGGGTCCGCAGAGCAATATAGACCTGTATTTCAAATTCCACATCCTATATTCATGGTAACAGCTTTTGTATTTGACGTGACGCCGAAAAGGTTATATTATTTTAACGTAGGTAATTATAAAAATTATGTAATGAATTTTATTATTTTACTAAAAACCTTTGTCTTGAATACCAAAGAGTTTAATTTCTGCATCAACCTCATTAATTGGTATACAATTTCATAAACTTCATTTGTTATTTAAAACGTTACAAATCAAGACTCCTGCAATGTCAATTTTACAATAATATTTTACATATTTTTCAAATAATAATACCGATTTTCATATAATAACAAGTCTTCAAATCTCTGATTTAAAATTTACCTAACATGTGTGACCAAGAATTTAGAACTTTGCGGTTTGATCCCAGATTTCCGAATCAGAACCAGACAACGTAAGCGAATCAGTAAAGTTTACCTTTGTTGATGTTCAGACCTTGTTTATACTAGTATCTAAGAACTAAGAACAGTAATAGTACATTACGACACAAGTGCGAAAAACATGAAATTCGAAACGAGTGGCGATGTTTTAAAACACGACCGATAGGGAGTGTTTTAAATCGACACGATTTACGAATTTCGTTTTTGCACGTGTCTCGTACGACGTTTTTAGTACAGATGGCCCTCCGAAGTTTCAAACCTGACGTAAAATGACACAGCCTAAAAAAGGCACCATCTGTACTAAAAAAGAAATTTATGGACGTTCAATTTCGAGCTTTGTTAATGAATGTGACATAAACATCACCACTCCATCAGGTACTAACAGCAACACTGTTAACTGTACATCAGTGGAACTTACAAATGGCATTAGGTCTACCGATGCATTGCTAGCAGTGTGGGCGATGGTGTATGCCCACCTTTCTGTAAGCTGTCGCTGATGGCTTAAAAACTTTAAAAAGTCAGACCTAGAACAAGAGAAAATAACCACTGAATTGTATAGGTTCGGAGCTATAGATACTAGGGAACGAGAGGTGAATATCATTATTAATTATCTATACTAAATAATGAGATAGTAATATTATATAGCTATAGCTCCCGTCCCTATAACTTACGTAAAAACTCATAGGTGTAGGTAATCCCGACCTTAAGTATAAACAAGAAATGTTATGTTTTAGTGCATGCTACATGAACTATTGCGACTATTACCGCTGCAGACGGCTACTGGGCAACGTGGACGACTGCAAGATCTTCAAACGCTACTTCCAGACCATCTGCCCCAACTTCTGGATCGATCACTTCGACGAGTTACGGGAGAAGGGCGCGTTCCCCGGACGCATATAAGCCGACGTGTACACGTTCAGTTCGTAACGTGAATTAAAGTCGTTAAATTAAAATTTTGTAACTAATCAATCGATGAAAGTAAATTCTAAACTATTTCTTAGTCTCTGGTTGAAATACATGCTTGCTAAATGTCCTAATTCTTAGTACCTACCTACAGGGCGATGAGAATATGGTTTTACGGACTATCGAATACGTTTCAGTGTTAGGAACAAGTTACGAAATTATCTGTAAGACAAGTTTAGTATGACCGGCATATATTATATTATCTAAACTACATTTTCTTAATAATCGCTGTCATGCCGATGCCTGCCTAAGTCAAAGTCAAAATATTCTTTATTCAATTAGGCCCAGCAACGAGCGCTTTTGAATCGTTAAACTAAATAGCGAATGAGAGAAAAAAAAACTACCTCCGGTTCTAACCCTACACCACTGCCTGAGAAGAATCCGGCAAGAAACTCAGCGGGACTTACTTTTTTCAAATAATAGTTTTATAACATCTTACGGCTAACATGCATTAATTAAAAACAAACATAAATTTGATTTAATATAAATACAGATATAGTACATTAACTAGAGATGAAGTCTCTAATAGTCAGAACAATTATATAAATTTAATGAATTTTGAATTAATAATTTAATTTCCTAATTTTTTGTCAGTTTACTAAGTCCGCTGTAGTAGTTGCTATTAGCTATTGCATTAAAATAGGAAAGCCAAATAGTAGCACATTATTATTAATTACATACACAAACGTTCCGAGAACTATTTCAAAATAAAATGCATATCATATATTTTAAAATTACTGCCTTCCTTAAAGCGACAATATGGTTCCCGTTGCCAGTTTGCAAAACCTTTGAAAAAATTCCGGTTATTATTAGCATCACTAGTTTTATTACTAGACCCCGGTATCGGAGGTGCAAAATGATAGCTGTCAAGTTCTTACTTAGGGATAGGTAAACACATTTTATGATGTCGATATCGATACTCGATTTTTTGTACAATTATTTTTTTTATGTACAAGGACCATTTATTTGTATCCCTTTATTTGGGAATTCTATGATAATCATCATCATCATCATTTCAGCCATTTATCGCCCACTGCTGAGCATAGGCCTCTCTTCTAGTACGCCACTCATCTCGGTCCTGAGCCAGTCTAACCCAGAAGTGTCCCGCAATCTTACGAATGTCGTCGACCCAACGAGCCAACGGACGCCCAGGAGCTCTTTCATCCGAAATAGGCCACCAATCCGTGAGAACTTTAGTCCACCTGCCATCACTCTGCCTGGCAACATGTCCTGCCCAGTTCCATTTGAGTTTAGTTACGGTATCTCCTACATCTCGTACCTTGGTGCGACTTCTGATTTCGACGATGATAATAATTAACATTTAATATATAAATCATTACTATTACAACACAAATCTCTGGTTGCTTTTACATTTATTATGTTTCGAGTTGTACAACTTTGAAAAAAAACTTTTCAGATATGAAATACTTGTAATAAATTATTTATGTCAATAGATAGTCAAAGTCATCTTACAACGATGTCTTCGATTATTTAGCCGTGTTTACGTGTCTATTCGTCTAAAATATTTTATACAATAGAAAGTGGAGTCACTTCTTGCTGAACACCCTGAACTTCAAAAATGAATGAAAAACCTTTAATATACAATTTGCAGAATACACGTCATTTCCAGATGTTGGAATATAAAAAAGCACATGGAGTCAAATTGCCATCAAGAAAAACAACAACGTATGTTCTACTAATATTGATTATTTAATAAAGATATTCCATTCCAATATTTGTAATCTTGCATATCTTGCATTGCAACTCAATCTTGTATGAAAACACTCATAAAAAAAGAAACCAATTAAACTGTAACCGAGATCTGCTTAAGTTTTTCGTCAGTTGTTACTTACACATACTTTGGACCAAATTCGAAAACCCAAACTTCAGAAGGTTCATCGACAATTGCCTCAATAAAAAGTATGGCGATGTTACATAACATTAAATAAATATTTTGTTGAATTTGTAATTATATAGTCCTAGTTTATATCGTAAATAGGTGCGTTTAAATAAAGTCTTAGCTTATTATTACGGTAAAGAAAAATTATCGATATGTAACTTTAATTATCGACATCACAAATATTTTTACCCCATCCCTAAGAATTTGACAGCTACCATTTTGCACCTCCGATACCGGGGTCTATTTATTACACCTGGGAACCCTGACACGGAAACGTCAAAAACTGAATTTAGTTCGTTACTCGTTAACTTAAATATCTTAGCTCCGTTTCTGTGTTAGCGATTTTATTTAATATTTATTCTCGTTTAGTTATAATTTTTTGATTAGGAAATGTTTAAACTAGTGCGTACCGATACCGAAGAGCCAAATGAAATTCAGCTTCCGGAAGGAACGTATTTAATAGGTAGAGATAAATTAATTGGGGTAAGTTCTACTGAAGTTTTATTTGATAGTGTGATGTTGTTTTTACTTCCAATACTCATTAGTCTCATTACTTCTTTATTAAACCATTACATACTTGCTTTTTGGACAGACCCAAATAACTTCTTCAATGATTTTATAGATCAAAAACGATACCTATTGATGCAAACGTTCTTTGTTTCAGTTCGATGATAAACGATTATCTTACCATCAGGGTCTTATAGTAGTGAAGGAGGATAGCGTCACCATAGAATCAGTAAGTTAAAGAAAAATTCATCATGTCATGCTATACTGCATAATTTCCATGACAATTATTTATTATTTTAAAGTTACAGTGGATGCAGACATGTAAAGCTTTGAGATTGATTACCAGTTCTTTTCATGTACTCTTTTTTAACATGTGTTAGCTACTTCTTATTTTAAATTGTTTTAGGCGCAACGCAAAATTTACCTAACTAAAAAAGGATCTAAAGAAAAGGAAATCTTAAATAAAACTTTCAAGACAACTTTAGAATTTGGTGATCAATTTGGCTTTTTAGAGAACTCTTATTGGTTTGAGCTACAAGGAAATGAGTTGAGTCATAGAGCATTGAAGGAAAAAAATGTGAATACTTCTGCTAATTCCCTACAATTCACTAAAGAATCGGTAGTTCCTAAGAGCCCCATAGATGAAGAACTGCCTAGAAAAAGAAGAAATGTAGAATCAAGAAAGAATAAGTCTAAAAGAAAAGAATATTCAGAGGAAGAATTATCTGAGGAGTTGTCTGAGTTAGAGAGTGATGAATTGGTAAGATTTCTGTGTTCTTTTTCTTTAGTATGTTTAGTTTTTTTTATATTCCTAACAAGCTGTCTCAAAACTGATGTAAGTACTTCATTATAATCAAATTTAATTTTATTGATAAAGACAATTTTATGATAATGTAACAGACTAATAATTGTTATTTACATATATTACATGTATTTTGTTTTCCTAGGAATTTATTCTGTAGCATAAATAAATAAATAAATATCTTGGGACATCTTACACAAATCGACCTAGTCCCACGGTAAGCTCAATTAAGGCTTGTGATGTGGGTACCAAGCGACGATATATATAATAGATAGATACATTATAGATACTTAAATAGATAGACAGCCATGACCAAGGAACAAATATTTGTGATAAATAAATACACAAATAATGCCCTCGCCGGGATTCGAACCCGGAACCTCCAGCTTCGTAGGCAGGGTCACTACCAACTAGGCTACGGAGGCTGTCAGCATAACAAGTATATATATTTTAGTGTTTGGCAGAAACATAACAAGTAACAAGGTGCATTGCATTCTGAACAAACCACTTTGGACTTAACAATTTTTTTGCAATCAACCCTTTTATATAATGTGAACCCTTTTATACTTTGCTGTCCTAGTTTTTATTTCAACCTTTAAGTTATTTGATACAGAAGCTACCTACTCTGTTAGAACATGCTACCAGCAAGGCTCGGAACCGGTTTTTTTCAAGAACCTCGAAAGAGCCCAATATTTAAAATGTTTTATATTCTTTATGTAGTACTCAAAATGTTATGAAATTACCAACGTCTATTTTTAAATTATCCATTAACAAAGAATTGATATACCGAAGAACAAAAAAGAACGAAATTCGAACGGTCCTTTGGTATGGAGTAAAAACCAGTATCCGAGCCCTGGCTACCAGTTCATGTTTCTAATTTTTAACAAAGTAACCAACATGGAATACTTGTCATTTGTTCTAGAATGATGGAGAGGAGAACCACAAACCTGTGCTAGAGCGGGAGAAATGTAAATATGGAGCAGAATGTTATAGGTAATTAATTAATTATGAATAAGATGGTACTCAGCACTACCTATCTGAGTGGAAATCACACAAAAAAAAATCCTTATTAAAACAAAGTTGGGAAACAATTTTTCAATAATGATCCGAGATTGGACAATTGTTGTTATTGTTTACAATAATATGTACATGACTCCAAAGTTGATAGAATTATTAGTTACTTTAATATTACATATTTGATACACGCTTCGAAAAAATGAAATTTCAAGAAATTATTTGTTAGATCAATCATATAGTGAATTTTAGAGAATGATGCCCATTTGTCCCATCTCTGAAAATGACAGAGACTAAAAATTCCAGGAAGCTGTATTCGAAAAAAAAAAGTTAGCAAAACTCTTACTTGTTTTAAGAACTTTTTGATTCTTTATCTGCCACTATGGGGTGGTGCGATGGCAGCACTATTGCGTTGGGTCCAAGGAAGTGTCAAAATAAATACGCGAATTTAATTTGCTACATATTGTTTGGTTTATTTATTCATAAAAACATTACCTACTTTAGGATTATTGATTATTATTCTCTAAAATAAATAAAAAAATCTGTTTCAAGTCAATTCCCCTGAAATAAACAAAGTTCTAGTAATTATCTTTAGTACTCGTACCTACCAGTGACTGTGCTGTTTTAAAACTTAATCTTCAGTTCGGTCACCATTTTCTCGTCGCAATTCATTACAAAACCTATAAACTTCCAAATATAGAATTTCGATATTTTATGTTCAGTACCTATGAATAGTATGTATAATATGAGAACTGCTTGGGCCACATGCCTGCGTAGCGCTGCCTAGTGGCAGAAAAAATATCGAATACCCTCATTGCTTTATGAAAGATTCAAATGAGGGTTTTCTCGAAAACGTATACCACTAGATGGCGCCACTAAACACAATTATCTGGCTCCAAAAAAAACTAACTAGAAGATATTTTTATTTTTTATAGGCGCACTGACAATTTAGACAAGTTTCTGGACCTGACGCCTCAGTGCTGTCGCCCTGGTGAACGTCATTTCAGAGAACCCTCATTGGATTGCAACAAGTGTGCATCGTAATGTACATTGGGTCTTACGAGGTTATAATTGTTGTTCAATCCCCAGCTTACGCGCCCTCCGCCCGAACCCGGCCCACAAATCCCACACAGCGCTCTACTCGCACCCGCGCGACGACGACTGGAGCGGGGACAGGAAGAAGTGTCCGCAGGGCGCCGCGTGCCGCCGCCGGGACCCCAGACACGCGGCCAAGTTCAGGCACCCGGCGGGGTATAGGATAAAACAGCCAGGTAACTACCCGCTAGGCGGGCAAGGCCTTGAAACCAATGATATATAAGTAAAGATACGTTATACTCTAACAAAATGAGCGAAATAAATACTTCACATCATACACCTACGATTTATTGACAGTTGACATACACCTATCTTCATACTTCAAAATGCGTAAAAGAGATGGCAAAATACATATACTCGTATTTAATAAATAAAAAAGAGACAACTAGCATTTGACAATTGCGCGTGCATTCTTAAGGTTGTTATTGATAAACATTGTTTTATCTCTGTTACTCTTGATCTTAAACAGCATAAGCTTTTCTTTTTCTCGAAGTCTTTCAAAAACGTCAAAATGGCGTCCTATTTATTTTCGATAAATAGTAAAATTGAAAAAAATATATAATTCAGTTTAATTGCGCATGATGTGTGATGTTAAGGGCATTTTTGCATTTTATTTCGTAGTTTTCACTATTGTATAACATAAAATGACATTTTAGGGCGCAGTTCATGTGATTTGCGAGAACTCGGCAGTGGTACACACCTCACGGTGGTCTGAGTAGAACTAAGAGCGATTGTTAGAATTATCACAATCTGCGCGCTTCAATTTTAGAGCCGGTGTAACATATCTTTACTTATTATATCATTGCTTGAAACTCGATGCCGCACGCCGCGAACCCGGCTCACAAATCCCACACAGCGCTCTACTCGCACCCGCGCGACGACGACTGGAGCGGGGACAGGAAGAAGTGTCCGCAGGGCGCCGCGTGCCGCCGCCGGGACCCCAGACACGCGGCCAAGTTCAGGCACCCGGCGGGGTATAGGATAAAACAGCCAGGTAACTACCCGCTAGGTGGGCGAGGCTTTGAAACTCGATGTCGCACGCCGCGAACGCGGCTGACGCTCAGGGTGCTCACTGTGCTCAGGCTGGGACCCCAGACACGCGGCCAAGTTCAGGCACCCGGCTGGCTATAGGATAAAACAGCCAGGTAACTACCCGCTAGGGCAAGGCCTTGAAACTCGATGCCGCACGCCGAACGCGGCTGACGCTCAGGGTGCTCACTGTGCTCAGGCTGGGACCCCAGACACGCGGCCAAGTTCAAGCACCCGGCGGGGTATAGGATAAAACAGCCAGGTAACTACCCGCTAGGCGAGCAAGGGTTTGAAACTCGATGTCGCACGCCGCGAACGCGGCTGACGCTCAGGGTGCTCACTGTGCTCAGGCTGGGACCCCAGACACGCGGCCAAGTTCAAGCACCCGGCTGGGTATAGGATAAAACAGCCAGGTAACTACCCGCTAGGCAGGTAAGGCTTTGAAACTCGATGTCGCACGCCGCGAACCCGGCTCACAAATCCCACACAGCGCTCTACTCGCACCCGCGCGACGACGACTGGAGCGGGGACAGGAAGAAGTGCCCGCAGGGCGCCGCGTGCCGCCGCCGGGACCCCAGACACGCGGCCAAGTTCAGGCACCCGGCTGGCTATAGGATAAAACAGCCAGGTAACAACTAGCGTTGAACATTTCTGGATTAAATTCTTTCCAAACATCTCGTTTTTTTCCTGATTTTTTCGAAAAAAACAATGAAATTTTCCACTATTTTCAACTCTAAACCAATGTCAACTTGGTCTAATTTTCACTTATACCAGGAGAACGCTATGTCACTGAGGAAAAGTCAATTGAAACAGATGGGAAGGAGTGACAGTTACAGTGACATTGATTGTTTCTGCAAAAACCCGAAAAAAACGGAAAAAAAACAAGTTTTCATACATTCCATAAAAAACATTGTTTTTTTCCGACATTTTCAACGCTAAACAGAACCTACTAGGCGGGCAAGGCCTTGAAACTCGATGCCTCACGCCGCGAACCCGGCTCACAAATCCCACACAGCGCTCTACTCGCACCCGCGCGACGACGACTGGAGCGGGGACAGGAAGAAGTGTCCGCAGGGCGCCGCGTGCCGCCGCCGGGACCCCAGACACGCGGCCAAGTTCAGGCACCCGGCGGGGTATAGGATAAAACAGCCAGGTAACTACCCGCTAGGCGGGCGAGGCTTTGTAACTCGATGTCGCACGCCGCGAACCCGGCTCACAAATCCCACACAGCGCTCTACTCGCACCCGCGCGACGACGACTGGAGCGGGGACAGGAAGAAGTGTCCGCAGGGCGCCGCGTGCCGCCGCCGGGACCCCAGACACGCGGCCAAGTTCAGGCACCCGGCTGGCTATAGGATAAAACAGCCAGGTAACAACTAGCGTTGAACACTTCTGGATTAAATCCCGTTTCTTTCCAAACAGCTCGTTTTTTTCCTGATTTTTCGAAAAAAACAATGAAATTTTCCACTATTTTCAACTCTAAACCAATGTCAACTTGGTCTAATTTTCACTTATACCAGGAGAACGCTATGTCACTGAGGAAAAGTCAATTGAAACAGATGGGAAGGAGTGACAGTGACATTGATTGTTTCTGCAAAAACCAGAAAAAAACAAGTTTTCATACATTCCATAAAAAACATTTTGTTTTTTTCCGACATTTTCAACGCTAAACAGAACCCACTAGGCGGGCAAGGCCTTGAAACTCGATGTCGCACGCCCCGAACCCGGCTCACAAGTCCCACACAGCACTCTACTCGCACCCGCGCGACGACGACTGGAGCGGGGACAGGAAGAAGTGTCCGCAGGGCGCCGCGTGCCGCCGCCGGGACCCCAGACACGCGGCCAAGTTCAGGCACCCGGCGGGGTATAGGATAAAACAGCCAGGTAACTACTAGCGTTGAACATTTCTGGATTAAATCCCGTTTCTTTCCAAACAGCTCGTTTTTTTCCTGATTTTTCGAAAAAAACAATGAAATTTTCCACTATTTTCAACTCTAAACCAATGTCAACTTGGTCTAATTTTCACTTATACCAGGAGAACGCTATGTCACTGAGGAAAAGTCAATTGAAACAGATGGGAAGGAGTGACAGTGACATTGATTGTTTCTGCAAAAACCCGAAAAAAACGGAAAGAAACAAGTTTTCATACATTCCATAAAAAACATTTTGTTTTTTTCCGACATTTTCAACGCTAAACAGAACCCACTAGGCGGGCAAGGCCTTGAAACTCGATGTCGCACGCCGCGAACCCGGCTCACAAATCCCACACAGCGCTCTACTCGCACCCGCGCGACGACGACTGGAGCGGGGACAGGAAGAAGTGTCCGCAGGGCGCCGCGTGCCGCCGCCGGGACCCCAGACACGCGGCCAAGTTCAGGCACCCGGCGGGGTATAGGATAAAACAGCCAGGTAACTACCCGCTAGGCGGGCAAGGCCTTGAAACCAATGATATATAAGTAAAGATACGTTATACTCTAACAAAATGAGCGAAATAAATACTTCACATCATACACCTACGATTTATTGACAGTTGACATACACCTATCTTCATACTTCAAAATGCGTAAAAGAGATGGCAAAATACATATACTCGTATTTAATAAATAAAAAAGAGACAACTAGCATTTGACAATTGCGCGTGCATTCTTAAGGTTGTTATTGATAAACATTGTTTTATCTCTGTTACTCTTGATCTTATACAGCATAAGCTTGTCTTTTTCTCGAAGTCTTTCAAAAACGTCAAAATGGCGTCCTATTTATTTTCAATAAATAGTAAAATTGAAAAAAATATATAATTCAGTTTAATTGCGCATGATGTTTGATGTTAAGGGCATTTTTGCATTTTATTTCGTAGTTTTCACTATTGTATACCATAAAATGACATTTTAGGGCGCAGTTCATGTGATTTGCGAGAACTCGGCAGTGGTACACACCTCACGGTGGTCTGAGTAGAACTAAGAGCGATTGTTAGAATTATCACAATCTGCGCGCTTCAATTTTAGAGCCGGTGTAACATATCTTTACTTATTATATCATTGCTTGAAACTCGATGCCGCACGCCGCGAACCCGGCTCACAAATCCCACACAGCGCTCTACTCGCACCCGCGCGACGACGACTGGAGCGGGGACAGGAAGAAGTGTCCGCAGGGCGCCGCGTGCCGCCGCCGGGACCCCAGACACGCGGCCAAGTTCAGGCACCCGGCTGGGTACAGGATAAAACAGCCAGGTAACTACCCGGCGGGCAAGGCCTTGAAACTCGATGCCGCACGCCGCGAACGCGGCTGACGCTCAGAGTGCTCACTGTGCTCAGGCTGGGACCCCAGACACGCGGCCAAGTTCAAGCACCCGGCTGGCTATAGGATAAAACAGCCAGGTAACTACCCGCTAGGCGGGCAAGGCCTTGAAACCAATGATATATAAGTAAAGATACGTTATACTCTAACAAAATGAGCGAAATAAATACTTCACATCATACACCTACGATTTATTGACAGTTGACATACACCTATCTTCATACTTCAAAATGCGTAAAAGAGATGGCAAAATACATATACTCGTATTTAATAAATAAAAAAGAGACAACTAGCATTTGACAATTGCGCGTGCATTCTTAAGTTTGTTATTGATAAACATTGTTTTATCTCTGTTACTCTTGATCTTATACAGCATAAGCTTGTCTTTTTCTCGAAGTCTTTCAAAAACGTCAAAATGGCGTCCTTTATTTTCAATAAATAGTAAAATTGAAAAAAAATATATAATTCAGTTTAATTGCGCATGATGTTTGATGTTAAGGGCATTTTTGCATTTTATTTCGTAGTTTTCACTATTGTATACCATAAAATGACATTTTAGGGCGCAGTTCATGTGATTTGCGAGAACTCGGCAGTGGTACACACCTCACGGTGGTCTGAGTAGAACTAAGAGCGATTGTTAGAATTATCACAATCTGCGCGCTTCAATTTTAGAGCCGGTGTAACATATATTTACTTATTATATCATTGCTTGAAACTCGATGTCGCACACCGCGAACCCGGCTCACAAATCCCACACAGCGCTCTACTCGCACCCGCGCGACGACGACTGGAGCGGGGACAGGAAGAAGTGTCCGCAGGGCGCCGCGTGCCGCCGCCGGGACCCCAGACACGCGGCCAAGTTCAGGCACCCGGCGGGGTATAGGATAAAACAGCCAGGTAACTACCCGCTAGGCGGGCAAGGCCTTGAAACCAATGATATATAAGTAAAGATACGTTATACTCTAACAAAATGAGCGAAATAAATACTTCACATCATACACCTACGATTTATTGACAGTTGACATACACCTATCTTCATACTTCAAAATGCGTAAAAGAGATGGCAAAATACATATACTCGTATTTAATAAATAAAAAAGAGACAACTAGCATTTTACAATTGCGCGTGCATTCTTAAGGTTGTTATTGATAAACATTGTTTTATCTCTGTTACTCTTGATCTTAAACAGCATAAGCTTGTCTTTTTCTCGAAGTCTTTCAAAAACGTCAAAATGGCGTCCTATTTATTTTCAATAAATAGTAAAATTGAAAAAAATATATAATTCAGTTTAATTGCGCATGATGTTTGATGTTGAGGGCATTTTTGCATTTTATTTCGTAGTTTTCACTATTGTATACCATAAAATGACATTTTAGGGCGCAGTTCATGTGATTTGCGAGAACTCGGCAGTGGTACACACCTCACGGTGGTCTGAGTAGAACTAAGAGCGATTGTTAGAATTATCACAATCTGCGCGCTTCAATTTTAGAGCCGGTGTAACATATCTTTACTTATTATATCATTGCTTGAAACTCGATGTCGCACGCCGCGAACCCGGCTCACAAATCCCACACAGCGCTATACTCGCACCCGCGCGACGACGACTGGAGCGGGGACAGGAAGAAGTGTCCGCAGGGCGCCGCGTGCCGCCGCCGGGACCCCAGACACGCGGCCAAGTTCAGGCACCCGGCTGGCTATAGGATGAAACAGCCAGGTAACTACCCGCTAGGAAAGGCCTTGAAACTCGATGCCGCACGCCGCGAACGCGGCTGACGCTCAGGGTGCTCACTGTGCTCAGGCTGGGACCCCAGACACGCGGC